>LPNX010886836.1:567976-605462 GCA_001517045.1 Pseudotsuga menziesii | reverse complement strand
TCCTTTTTATTCCATTCTAGTTGATGAAAGCACAGATAAAAAAATGGAGCAACACTTGATTGTATATATTACATATCTAATGGATGGAGGGAGGGGTTCACGCATGACAAAATTTATTCAACTTCTGAAAATAAAAAACAGCACTGCACAATCCATGTATGAAGCATTATCGAGGTTATTATCTGAGATGAAGTTATCAAAACACAAAATGGTGGGTTTTGGGCCAGATGGAGCTTCATCAATGAGAGGAATCCATGAAGGTTTGGAAGCCAAGTTACTTCGCGATGTGCCTCATTTGTTATGCATTCACTGTGTAGCACATCATGAGGCCTTAGATATAACAGATGCTTCAAATTATTTTCATGAATTTAGTTATATTGATAAACTAGCCAATAAAATATATTCATGGCTAGGAAAATCTGCAAAGAGGAATGTAGAATTTAAGAGTTTGTTGGACCTATTTCAAATTGACAGGTTGCAAGTACTTCAAATTCATCAAATACGATGGCTTTCTAGGGGGCAGGTTATGAGCAGGCTTGTTAAAATCATGCCAGCATTGTTACAAGAATGGAAACATGATGATAGAAAGATGTATGAAATGGCAACAATATTCCAAGTTCAATTTTGCATCCATTTGCTTGCTGATGTTTTGACTAAACTAAATAAGTTGAGTCAATGATTTCAAGAGGAACACATCGATATAACATCCATTGGCATGCAATTAGATGTCCTCATTGTTCTTCTTCGAAGAAGATTCTTGCGAAACATATTTGGGGCTGGTTCTCAACATGTTTCAAATTTCTTAAAGAAATCAGAAAATGGAAATTTGGATTTTATTGATAATATAGGTGTTTCACATGTCCATTTTTTAAGATTTGAACCTTTACCAAATTTGCTTGTGTTTGGTACTATGGAAGATTGCATTGACTTAGGAAAAGCATATCCAAAAGTTGGTTGACTGTCTCAATGATAGGTTTACAGATTTGCCAGTATTTAATGTAGCAAAACTTTTTAGTCCCCGTTGTTACTTTGAAGAAGAGAATGAAAGAGATTCTGAAACAAGACGATGGTTGTTACGTCTATGCAAAAAATTTGATACTGGAAAGTCACCTATAATCGATACTGAAAAATGTGAAGGTGAAATGGAAAGTTTTGTTGTCACTTTACATCAAGCATATCCAAAGAAAAACATGTTTGGAGCATGGGAGCAATGCAGAGGTGAACCAGAGTGGTGTGAGTCTTTCCCAAATTTGATGAAATTGTGGCAAGTTGTTTTGATTCTTCCAGCAAGCACTGCTAGTTGTGGAAGAGGATTCTCTAAGTTGAATCGTATAAAAAATGATGATAGATCAAGACTTTTTTTAGAAACCTTAGACACTTTAATGTTTTTATCTCTATCAGCACCTAAAGAGTTGCATGAGGTTGATTGGAATGTAGTTTATGAAACTTCGACAAAAATGAAGTTGCGACGACCTCTTCCACTAGGATGAGTGAGCTGATGATGATACACTGTTTATAACAATATTGTAACTCCTAACTAGTTCCCCCGGTGGTACCCTCTATAGGATAGGGCTTTGGTTTGAGCATGCTAGTAGTTGCAGTTTTTAAGTTCGATACACACATGGTGGAGAAAACACCACAAATTCTATGGAAGTGGTAATATTTTATATTTTTAGATTTCTTATCATTTTGTCTTTTTGGACAATCACAACTTCTCATAAGACATGAAATGTTTATGCTATGTTTTTACAACCATGATACCTTCAGTTCCTATGTATATATTGGTGTTGTGTTGGACTCAAATAGACCTTGATTGCAACTATATATGTTTGGCCTGTTTGACTTGGATATTAACTGTGGATTTTTTTTTGCTTGTGGTTTTTTCTTATGGACGTGTTGGTTGTAATGTATATGTTTTGATACTACTGTATATTTCTTATACAACTGATATGTTTTGATACTACATCTGTTTTGATATTGTTGTATATGTTTTGATAATGCTGTGTTTTTTTATTGATGTATATTACTTATACAGCTGACCTTGTCGTCATGCTTCATATACTTTATCAATAAAGAGTATATAATTGTTATTTAGGAGAAAAAAAGTATATAGTTGTTCTTTGGGAGAAAAAATTTCTGCAATAACACATGTACTGCATATGTTTTGATATTGTTGTATATGTTTTGATAATGCTTGTTTCTCTATTGATGTATATTACTTATACAGCTGACCTTGTCGTCATGCTTAATATACTTTATCAATAAAGAGTATATAGTTGTTATTTGGGAGAAAAAAAAGTATATAGCTGTTCTTTGGGAGAAAAAAAAATCTGCAATAACACATGTATTGAGGTTAGGCAAAGAATGTTTTTATTTGTGGAAATAATTAAAAATCGACATGTTTAGTTCTATTTATTTTTCCATATGCTTTTATTTGCTTTATTTATTTTTTCATATAGAGCACGCTGAATTTTTCTTGATGTATTTTTTCATTTTATTGATCTATATTACTTATATAGCTGACCTTGTCGTCATGCTTCATATACTTTATCAATAAAGAGTATATAGTTGTTCTTTGGGAGAAAAAAAAGTTCCGCAATAACACATGTAATGAGGTTAGGCAAAGCACATGTTTATTTGTTGAAATAATTAAAAATCAATATATTTAGTTCTATTTATTTTTACATATACTTTTATTTGTTTTATTTATTTTTTCATATAGAGCTTGCTGAATTTTTCAATTTATTTTTTCATATACTTTTATTTGTTTTATTTATGTTTTCATATAGAGCATGCTTAATTTTTTTCGATAGTAAAACCTTAGATTTTTTATAGTTCATTATTGTTATTGGTTACATTATAAAATCATATATGTTCTATTTCTATTAGAATAATATCTTGCAATAGTTGTGTATCGGATAAGGGATCCCCTTGGTTCTCTATATATGTGATGACAAATAAGTTTGTTTTGGTATGATCATATTGTTAAAGATAGTGCAAATGGGAGACCCACTCTCAAGGAGGAAGGTACCCTAGTCGGTTAATTAGGGAAGAGTGGGACCCTAGAAGATACCCTAGGGCCCCCAATAGTCTCCCGGGTTATTGGTCTGGGACCAAGCAGGTTGATTCCATGGCAAAGTCCCTAACATATGGTTAGGGCCCTTATATGTCACTAGGGTATTCTGGTCTGGGACCAAACAGTTTCCTGGACACAATGTCCAAGAAGATCTTGCAGGTTGAGACAAAGACTTCATGGTCTGGGACCAGGCAGATTCTTGGTCTGGGACCCAAGCAGTCCCTGCAGGAGCATTCTTGGTTAGTTAACCAGGTGAATCTTGACCTCCCAAACCAAGAATCTGCCTGGTCCCAGACCATGAAGTCTTTGTCTCAACCTGCAAGATCTTCTTGGACATTGTGTCCAGGAAACTGTTTGGTCCCAGCCCAGAATACCCTAGTGACATATACCATGATGATGATGTGTGATGTCCTCTCTCGTAATTGGTTATTTCTAGGTTGTTTCTCAAGGGACTAACCACCCCTTGATGATGTCACTAGCACATAACCCTTAGGAGTAGTATCGAGGACCAAAGGATCACATCATCCAGTTTGGATCTTCTCCTTATACAGCGATGATAAAAATATATGAAACAATGTACCTTGAGAGAGAGAAAATGTTAAAGTCCTTGGTCTTGTTGGTCCTATGGGTAAAATGGGTTATTTGTCCACCTTTATTCTACACCTTGGTATTGTGGGTAATTGGGTTGTCTTAACTTCTATTGTGGCACCTTTGGTTTACTTTTGTTCCTTTATCTTTTACTTGGTCCTCACGTCCTTTTTATGTCTACCTTTGGTGTGATGAATTTTATTTTATGGTTTTTATTGTTGGACCATTGGTACCCTATATTAAGTCAACTTAACTTTATTTTATGTTGTATTGGTAACCACCCTAAAAGCTAGGGCTAAAGGAGGACCCTTCTAGATTTTCTTTCAAGTTATAAAAGAAAGTCTTATCCTTCATTGTAATAATATAAGTTAGATATTAGCTTTATGTCAAGAAGTATGCTGCTAAGGTTTCACCACTTCATTCCTCGGTTTTTTTAGATTCAAGTTTAAGGTTGTCCCTTCTTACTGAACTGTGACATTTTGTAGCTGACATGTGAATCTATCCCGTGATTGTTTTGGTTTGATTCAAAGTTCTTTTTTAAGCAGTTGTTAATATGACATGTGAGCTTCTCTTGGACTATAGCATGGGCCTCATTGTTTTAGGATTGCTAAGTCTATTTGTGAACAACCTTCATTAGCTGAGTCGTGGTCATATCCTCTCTGCTGCTGGCCATGAAGTGTCTTCCTTGCTGACCCGTGATTCTATCATCTTTGCTACCGGTCGTGAAGTGTCTTCCCTACTGGGTGTGATTCTATCCTCTCTATTGTTGGTTGTGAAGTGTCTTCCTTGTTGGGCGTGACTGTATCCTTTCTGTTGTTGTTGTGAAGTGTCTCTCTTGATCATGACTATGTGTCACTGCTGGGTATGACTATGTTTCATGCCTTCTTAAGAACTATTGCTAAAGCCTGATTAAATGATTGAAGTTTCTCTTCATGTTAATTAAGAATATGAGATCTATATCCTTAGTGATATAACCCTCTTAAGCTCTCTTTCAAGGTACGTCATTTGTTCATCTAGGTGACTTGTCCCTTCGGTGACAAGATTAGAACCTAAAATTATCTGAGGATAAGGCCGATCCAAAACAATTTCTAGATTAGTATTGTTACTGTTGTTTAGTGTTTCTATTTCATGTACTTTATTATTGTTTTTATCAGTTATAATATTGTTACTATACATGGAATTTAAATCATCTCAAGGACCAACTTTAACGCAGTGACTAGTGGAGTGTTAAAGTTGAGAAAGATGCAAATTATGTTTGGATTTATTGCAGCAGTATTATTTTGAATCTTGCTTTGTTTAATTTTGTTTATGCATTAAAGTATAGTTTTTATGTCAAAACCTAATATAACCCTAAACTTCAACAGATATAAGTTTCATGGGTCAGTTTCAAGTAACATATCCTCATTATAATAATCATTCTTTTATGCTTGTACAATGGAAATTTACATCACACACTGCACAATAGTGGTAGAATCTTCCTATTACTTGGAATACAACAGTGGTAGAATATACCTATTACTTGGAATATAACTACTCCGGATGCCCAATATTAGTTGAATAGAAAATGAGTAGGTCATCATATTAACTCATTTCCTTCAGGAGGCTTGCAAGTTTGGAATCCATGGGTGCACCCATCAACATATTCACAGGATATTTGGAATCCATTGAATTGTAATAAAGGTATGAATTTGGTCACTTTGTCATTTGGATTTTTTTATAGCATATGGCATATCTTTTTGCACACTATTGTTTTCAAATTAATATGCCATTTTTTTTCTTTCAGGTTAATGGCATATGCAGTCCAAATGTAAATAAGGTGGTTAATGTATGCCCAATTATTACTATGTTCATCGAGTTGACAATAGATGTAATTGAAGACAGAAATATCGGGGCATAAAAACCATTGAGTTGTGGAGTGGTTGTTTAACAAGCTCAATTATATGCAAACATATGGTGATCTAGCTCTCGGTATGTCCTTTTTCTTTGATTTTTTTTCAAGGTAATTTTTTGTTTCTATGTACATATGTATCTAAAACAATGTATTCTAGGTTTTAGTTTCAATTTTCAACATATTCACAAGTAGGTTTTTGTTTGAATTTTCATCATATTCACGAGCAGTTTGACATCTATTAAATTCTAATAAAGCTATGAAATATAGCACTTTATCAATTGGAATTTATTTATAGAAAATGAGCAAGTCATCGTGTCCACTCATTTCCTTAAGGAGGCTTGCAAGTTTGGTTTCACCCATCAACATATTCACAAGAATTTTGGAATCCATTAAATTGTAATAAACGTATGAAATGGATCACTTTGTCATTCAGATTTTGTTATAGCATATGACATTTCTTTTCGCACACTATTGTTTTTACATTAATATGACAATTTCGTATTTTTTCAGGTTAATGGCATCCTCGGTCCAAATGTAAATAAGGTGGTTACTGTATGCCCAATTATTACTATGTTCATCGAGTTGACAATAGATGTAATTGAAGACAGAAAGATCGGTGCAGAAAAGCCATTGAGTTGTGGAGTGGTTGTTTAACAAGCTCAATTATGTGCAAACATATGGTGATCAATGTAAGTTTTTTTGTTCTACTTACATATGTATTTAAAACAGTGTCTTCTAGGTTTTGGTTTTGTGAAGATGAAAAAGTTCTTGAACCTGCCATAAATCATGAGAGGAATTCCATCTATAGTGAAAATGAAACTTAAAACTAAAATCATAGATTTTACCCATAAAGATACTTTTATTGTACAAGTTTTAAGTTGTTTGTCATTATTTGTTAATTCAAGTTCAGTTACATATAAATCAATTGAGATCTTTGTATATATTTTTTTCTATTTTTGATATTCATTTACATTGTATATAAAGAAATTTTTAAATATTATCACATTTTCAAATGAAAAGAATGAATTATTTTTGCACTTCAACATTGAAGGGTTTAATCTTTGAGAACCCTTCAAAGTGAAATAGGACCCTGCCCTTCAAATTTGATCCATGGTTGGAGGTAAATGTATAATTTCAAACATTTGAATTTGAATTTCTCACACAGAACCCTCATTAAAGACACCATCCCATCACCATAATGATGGGAGGTTGGCAAGAGTAAAACAAGGACGTGGTGGATTCACTGGTAAATGGCATGGACTAAACTACGTCGACTTGAAGGTATTGACACCTACTGAAAGATAAATTTCTCAATACCATTTTTTCTAAACGTCGATCTACAGGAATGGGACTATCTATCATCAGGAATGGGAATGGAATGCATGCCATGGCTTAACCAGCATGAACCTACATGCTGTATAAGCTCGTAGTGTCTTGAAAACCTCCATTTCTCAAGGGTTAAACTAGTAGCTACCTATTGTACTGATCAATCTCAATTTCATATTAATAAAAATCTAATTTTGGTATTATCATAATATTTCCTCCACTTTACTTTTCATCCTTTACTATGTGTATATTTCTTACTGTAAATATTACTATTTTATTTATGTTTACTAATATCTTGTACAAATTCCTTTTTTAACCTTTGGTCGTCAAACTTTCTAACGATGAGTGTTTTTTAACAAAAGTATCAATATTATTTAGTTTTGATGTGCCTTAAATTTTATACAATCAATTTAGTTTATCAAAAAAAACTTAGTAAAAGTACAACATGCAAATTGAATTACATTTAATAAACCCTATTGGGTTAACAAATAATATTTTTTGCATTAGCAAACTCTAAATTTCAATTGCATTTAAAATTGTGGGTGTGAATGTAATGACAACTTTTCTTTTTCCCACTAATAGATTCTTTTCTAATCTACTTATACATTTAAAGCATACAGATTATTTCCGCAATTTAATATCCATGACTAAAGCACAAAGTTCATGCTCATCTAGCTCTGTATTTTATAAATAGAAATTTGACTTTACATCTATTCAAAATTTCTAAACTAAATGAAATTAAACATTTCTTTCGTACATTGAAAGAAACTATTTCAAACACTTAAGCCTTAGAAGGGCGTGAATTACACTTGCATTTTATAGTGACAACTAAATTTTTATTTCCTCAAAATAAATTGCATGATGCATTTTCATGTAAATATTATGCATGGTTAGTTAGGCTTCATTTTGCTTCATTAATGGATAATGTTCTTGTCTTGAAAGTGATGTTGCACATTTATTAGCATTTATCCAATCTCACTTTCCAATATTCATGAACTTAACGCTAGTGATCAACCTTGTGAATCCTAGCTACCCGAGGGCTTTAAATGCAAACTGGGCTTCCATCCCCTTTCCTGCCCTTGAATAGCCCTCAAAGGGTGTTTAACGTGTTGCTTCCCTAACCGTGTCATTTTGAGCATCACCACAATGATTTCAGAAACTAGGGTTTCACTCAATAGGAGACAAAGCCTTTTTTTGCAATAAGGGTTCAACATTAGAAAAAAATAAACCATGAGGGCATGCATATAATTATTACACAGGACCTACCAAAACACACTTTCAAGGTCTCATGGAACTCATTTTTTATTCTCAGTTTGAATTCTATTCCTTGGTTAGGGATGCACCATGTATCTCTAAAAGCCTCTAGGAGGTGAGTTTCAACTGGCCCTAAAATGATGACCAAGGCTCAAATCGGTGAACCATTAAATCCGTTGGAATCATGACATCATAATAATTCTAGGGGTTCCTCCCTCATGTGGTTCCATGGCCTAGATATCATTTGGTTCAACAATTTCAGAAACTAGGGTTTCAATCAGTAATAAACAATGCAATAATGCAATAAGGGGTAAACATTGGAATACTACTACGAGGCCATGGGTAGCATGACTATGTGGGACCTATAAAAAAGTACTTGCAGAATCTCATGAAACTCTATTCTACTTCCTGGTTTGAATTCTATTCCCCGTGTATGGATTCGCCGTGTGTTCTTAAAATCCTCTAGGAGGCTAGTTGTAGTTGCCCTTAAAATGATCATTGTGTCTTAGATTGACGAGTTGTTAAATTGGTTGGAGTCGTGACATCGAAATAATTCCAGGGGTGAATCTCTCCTATGGTTCCATGGCCCATATCTCATCTGGTTTGACAATTTCAGAAACTAGGGGTTTTCCTTGTAAGAGATAATGTGATTTTGCACTAAGCGGTCAACTTTTGCAAACAGGCGATCATGAGGTTGTGGGTAGCATGCCCACTTGTATGGGTATATTACGAATGAAACCATATGTTATGTGACCATAAATGAAACCTAAAACAACCTAAAAAAAAATTTTTAATGATGTATGACTAGCAAACAAACTAGACTTCAAACTCAAAAAATTAATTACCCTTGCAAGATGAAGTTGATATTGGTATTGGTCTAGCATTGAATCCTTTTGGTATGAGTTTTGTAGGTTTATGTTTGGAGGGGTAAATATGGTTTTGTTTAATAGTGAAAATACGTAATGTTTGGTGAGGTAGGTTTTTGGATCTAGGATAACATATGAGGTAAAAAATGTTGAAGGATAGGTGGAAATGGAATGGAAATGAAGGGGGGTCAAATAACATGATGTATGGATGATTTAGGAAACCAAAAATAAATCATAGTTCAATCCTTATATGGGCATTATAGGTATGCAAAAACACTTACCAAGAATCAATTACATGTATTTATGATGGGTATGTGCATAGATTTGATTTGGAAGGATAACAACATAAATTTATGTAGGGTAATTCCATGTCGGATTACTTGTTGCTAGCTTACCCTCGATCCTTGAGACTCCTTTTACTTTTAAATTAGGCTTTCCTATCAATACAAAGAGAATTATCTGGTAGGCTTGTCTATCAATGCCTAATAATGGAAGGTTACAACTATATGTTGTTTATGAATATGGAAAATATCTAAGTTATGCATATGTTAAAAAAATATAGCCTCGCCATGGTATTGATCCAATTGGAATGATAGGTATTGTGTATTGTGTATTCTTTTACATAAATGGTCCTCTACAAGTTTACATAAATGGTAAATGTATTCTGTATTCTTTTACTCATGATTTTGTGGCATCCACTTATAAAGTAAGCTCGAGGAACCGAAAGAATAGATTGTGTTTGGTTCAAAGCCAATAAATGAGGGTGTTGTTTAGTTTATATCACCCCGTTCCTATTTTTTTGTAGGATTTGGCTTGGTGTTTCTATGGAGGTAGTGTGATTGCTTCCCTTGCCTTTTTTCATTCATGTTTTCGTGGTTCATTTGGTAACTACTATTGTCCATGCCATGTTGTTGGGATAGTCATTGATGTCATGTTGTTTATGTTTTTATGATGAAGTTTTGGAAGAGTGCTATGTTGTGGATAAAGTGGAAGAAGTATGAATTCAAGTGAAACCCTAAATCAACCTTGAAAACAAGTTTTTGTAAGGCATAACCAATGACCTATATCAAATGACAAACTCAGAAAATTCCTGATGTAATTTGTATGAAGTTGAGCTTGAAAATGACCTAGCATTGGATATCTAGGGTAATAGATTGATAGGTGGATGTTTGTGTGTGAAAATGAAAGTGTTGATGAGGGTGTGATGAGGTGAAGTGACAAATTCTATATGGCTGTCCAAGTTCTGAAAAATAATATATCAGTAGGCCAAACACACCAAGAAATGGTATTCCAAGCCTAAAATGACAACCAAATGATCAAAATTTATAAATTCAAGGGTTATGTAAGTTATGGTTTGATGTTTTAATAATTTTCTAGGTGCTTTTAAAGTTCTTATGCGACTACAATAAATTTGTAGACTAAACCATAGTAATCCATGAGGGAAATTTCTTGTGCATGTTGGAGCATCGTAGAGTCTAATCTTAGATTTGTATCCTTGGAGACTTGGTAATTAGTGTTTTGAGATGAAACAATAAGTTGGACATGGAGAAGAAGATGATATGTCTTTCCTTAGAGGACATTCTTGTGTGATGTGTGTATGTTGGATTTCTTTCATGTGAGATAGGGTTTTTATTGGTTTTCCCTAGTTAGGATTTTGGAGAGGTAGATGGGTACTAGCCTTGGAAGAAGGCCATATAATGCACATGAAATTCATCTTTCTATATACGAATGAAAAATTGTCTCTATTATAGATTTAACTTTCATCCATCTATGTTTCTAATTTCCACTATTTGCTAATTTTACATAAAGTTAAGGGGAATTTTTTTAGTTATTTAACATTGTTACTAAAGAATATAAAGGTTGTTTTAATTATTGCATTTATAGATATAGATGAGTAATTTCAGATTTGGTAAAAACTTGTTGGCATAGTTTTGGTATCATCTCTCTTGAATTTCAAGGTGAGTAAGTTTATGAATAAGTTAAATATCTTCCACTATTAGTTGTTTATATAATGTTTTAATAAAGATATTGTGATTCATCCCTAAAGATTAAAGTTCATAGGATTAAGATCAACAATATACATATTCAAAAGAAGACATAGTCATAGTCATATACATAAGTGAAAATCCATGTATTTATATATGAAAATTCGTCCAAAAATATTAATTTTTTCGGCAAAAATAGAATGTGGTTCTCAATGTATACATACTCGAAACTCATGCCCTATACAAAATATAGAAACTCCTGCCCAAAAATTCCACATAATGGCTGATATATATAGGAAGTTATTTCAATCAACCTAGCCACCCTCGACACTCGTAGATGCATCTCCAAAATCATTCTTCTTCTTCTTCGAGCTAAAGGAAGCTCAAGCCTTCATGCATCTCTTTGGGATTGAAATGAAAACAATAATATATCAATATTTTCTTGCAATTGTATAAATTAGAACAATTACAAAATAAATTAGAATTAAAATCTTAATAACTCATAATAGATGAGGTTGTAAGTTGTTAGGAAGTTTCCCTCCTCCTTATTGCAAGCCTCTCAGGAATTCCACCTTGCAACATTTACAACAATCAAATAATTGAAAAAAATAGGTGCCTACAATAATTTCCATTAAGGCTTCATAATATTTTCATAAACTAATCATATCATTGTGAACATATTAGGAATTGGAGATTCCTGGTCTTTTGGGTTAGTAAAAGGATCATTTTGCTAGACAGCCTGATCTGATGTGGTCATGGGGGTAGGTTCAAATGTATTTTCAACAACTATAGATGCAACCACTATATATGTAGCTATAGTGATTGTAACAATAGTTTCTGTAATGGTGGGTGCAACTGTGGAAGGAATGGTGGATAAAGGAGAGGAGGAAGGTTGTGGAAAATTTAGGTGATGGGTATCTGTGACAATAGGCCCCTACTCGTTGTAAGATAGAGAGAAATTTCCTAGAAGGGGAAATTGAGATTTTGGTGGATGGACGGAGGGGTGAGGTTGGATGGAAGGGAAGGAATGAACTGAGGTCGGAGGGTGGATGAATGAGAGAGGATAGATGGAATAGGGGGGTGGAGGGATGGGGGGAAGGTGGATGGGAGGGGGGGTTGATTGATTGGAAAGGGAAGATGGTAGGTATACACCTGTGGCTATTCCTAGTGTAAACATTGAAGAAAATGGGTGTGGGGGGTAGGTGGGTTGGAATGGCAGAATCTGCAGTGAATGATGGAACCTGCATACACATTTTTAATATCATAGTTTAGTACATTATAAATAAACCATAATACGTAAAAAAATAAAATTAAAAGTTTACTTAATTAAACATGATACCTAGGCATAGGGTGATCTAGCGATCCCCATTGGAGATGGATGACCATGAAAATATATGGACACCTACGTAATTAGGACAATATTCATATTCAATTTATAAAATATCATTAACAATATTAAAAAAAATTACAAATAGACTTAATTAACAATGACATGGGAAACCTATCTTGGCATATCTACTAAAGTTGACTGTTAGGTGGGAAACCTGTCTGGGAAAGCTGTTTATTCTTGTTTTATTTTAGATGATTTGATATTTTAAATGTTTATTAGACCAATTTGTATGAAAATACACCTATGTAATTTTGCATAGGTGTCTTCTAAAAAATTGAAATATTTTTAAATTATATGGACTTATAGTATTGGAAGAACTAAGTGTATGGATTTTCAATCTATCCCTCGATAATACAAAATAATTCAAATATCATTGTGTGAAGTCCATAACACTTGAGGAAAATTTTAGCACATGATCGATGCATGGTAAATTGTAGGGACACGTGATATGCCAAAAGACTTATATGTTGTAATGATCAATGTTTTAAAATAAAGAGGGGCTTGTAAACACTTAACCAAGGAGCGTTTGTTTGAAGAATACTTGTCTAGCTAGAGCATGGCAGTGTGTAGAAAAGTTGTTTGTAGGAGGTTTACAAATATTTATTATGGTGGGGTGTTAGGAATAATAAATATTTGTCATGTTCAAGGAATTATCCCAACACATGGAAAAGTTATAGGACATGGTCGATGCATGGGAAATTGTAGGGACAAGAAACGTGCCCAAATACTTATATGGTTTCATGACCAACAAGTTAAACTAAAATGGGGCTTGTAAAAAATTAAACCAAGAAGAATGTGTTTCAAAAATACTCAGAGAAGATCATGATAGTGTGTAGAAAAATTAATTGAAAGGGATCCACAAATATTTACTATGGCATGGTGTTCCTAATAACAAACATTTGGTGTGTTCATGAGGCTATATATAGCCCATGGGCTATATTAAGGGGTTTACAAAAATTTAATGGGCCATTTTCTTATATTTAAAGGGTTTTTTTCAGATAAAATATATCCGTCCAATACTTATTAGAAAAAAAATAAATCCAAAATAAATAGCCTCCTGTATATTAATGAGGAAAATGAAAAAACTATTTTTGCCCAAGAAAAATATCCCTCCAATCTATCTTTCGTCCCCAACTTCTAGAGAAAATATAGTGAAATCACTCTTTCGCCCCTAATATTCAGTAAAGGAGGCTCCCAAGTGTTATTTCTCCCTCCATTTTCCTTGTAATTTAGGAATATGTTGCATTTTCCTATATTTTTAGTCTATTTCATGTGATACCTTCTTTCACCCCTTGATTTCCAGTATTGGATGGAAAATAAGGGGCTATTTTTTTTATATAAAGGCTACAGTGATTCATAGTTCACCCACGTTAGATTGCGCTTGTAAGATGAAGGTTCTTGTTGGTGTTATTCAACTTTTCATTCTTATTTTTCTCGACATTTTAATCTTTGCATAACATCCCCATTGTTGAAATCTCAAGTATTGAAGGGGCATGTCGCACATCCAATTTATCAGAGAATACAAATTCATGTCATGATTTTCATCCAATAATTAACATGGTATGCTTTTATCAAAATTTTTATGTTTTTTATCCACAATTACAATAGATTGTTATATTGTAAGTTTACCTTTTATCATGGATGATTTTTTATGCCTCTTGAATTCTAGGGAAATCTTGATTCTTAGGGCTCATTCAGTGTTATTAGGGTTTTATTCTATCCTAGGAGTATTGGTTATGTGAAAGTGTTATAGAGGTCAAAGGATTTATTTATTTATGCCTTATCATGTTTAAACTATTGACTGACATCTATATGTTATTAGTGGATGTTACTCTTGATGGAGAGACGCCATGTGGTTTTCATATATTCAAACTGAATTTGACCTAGTTGTTTAAAATGTGCTTTTATTATGATCTTGCTCTGCCATTATTATTGGGTATCAGGAACTAATGAGAGTCTATATGTTTATATTTTATGTCTGTTATTGTCGATGTTTGGTATGTTAGTAATATAAATGAATGCACATTGATTATAATGGCACCTAGCTATGGAATGGTCATTTTTGTGGCTATCTTCTTGTAGAGTTGTCCAAATTGTACTGGTATATTATTTTATTTGTATTGAGAAGTTGATGACTTGTAGTCTTTTTATTCATATTGCAAAGTTCGTAATTTTAATTTGTAACCTAAATTTGTTGGGTTCGATACTTGTTTTACGATATTTTGCTTTTTTGTAAGGGTCATTTACAAGTAAAATATTTTTTGGTGATTTGTTTTCATGTGTAATTATTATCATCGTCTATACATGGATCTAGTTATGTATGATAAATATATGGTTTAGTTGAAAAACAATACTTCATTTCCATCAAATTGTATATGTATGTGTTAGGATATTTAGACACTTAGGAGTTAGTTAAGATCAACTTATGTAATATATCCGTTAGGTAAAAGTGTGTTTCTTTAGTATGCATTAGTATGCATTTGTAAATATTCTAATCCGACGGTCACAATATGTTCTAGACATAGAGTGATCCGATGGTCTAACTTCTCTTAGATCACAGAGGCTTGACTTAGTGAACCTCTCACATAGCACGTGAAATCATGGAATATTAAAGAATACCCTTAATTTCAGTAGATATTTGTCCAAAATCCTTTTGTTGAAACCCCCTCCCAATACCTGAAACCTCCCCACCACCCCTTTTTATACCCTAATCCTTATAAACTCCCCTAACACCCCACCCTAAACCCCTCATCCCCCCCCAATACCTGCAATATATTGGCCTGATTTTCAAGAAATTTAAAACTCACAATATGAACTAATGTGCTAGGATGTTGGTCAAAAAGTGAATATTGGGAGTACCCTATGTACTCGAACATGGTATTAGAGCGTTTATGAAGAACCGCTTTCAGTTTTGATCAAGATCTGGAACCGATGTTGCCGAAACTTTGAAATGGTTTCTGGTTCTAGAGTTTATGTGCATTTTTGGCATGTGGGAGCTATTCCATTGTGTCCGGAGTTCCATTTCCATTGGGAAATAATTTTCATTTCACCGAAAACTGTTTCCTTTTGATCTAGAAACACTCATTTCGACAAATCTGAAGGTATAATGTTACAGTGACGGATTTGTTTAATTTGTTTTTAAATCTCTCATATTTTATTAGTTCTATTATTAGATCTTTATTTTTTTAGTCTCAGAATGTTTCCTTCCCTGGCTGCGTATGCTCTTTGCCATGCACCTTGTGCGATCGCGGCGAATCAGAAACATAAAGGGAATGTTTGTTTCTTATCTTTTCAACTACTTATGCTATTTGTCATGCACCTTGTGCAATCACAGCAAATTAGAAATAGCAAGAAAACTTGGAAACATAGACTTTCTGGGTAAGCTAACCAAGATCTAACCCCATTGTGTGCAAAAAGTTTTTCTTGTTTTTCGTTTTTCGTTTTTTTTGTGATTTGCAGGAAAAAAAGGAAAGCATGGAGAACAAGAGAGAAGAGTAAAAAAAAAAAATTTCCCTTCCTCTTTCCATTCTTTTACGTATTTTTTAAACTTAGCTCACTTAGTCCAAAGTTGCTTTATTCCTTAATAAGCCTTGAGTTCAAGTCTTATTAAGCTACTTTTTAGTGCATGCAATTTCTATTTCCAAGTTACTTTATTGTAAAAGTGCATCTCACTTACATAAAATAAAATTAAAAAGTGAGTCACTTAAGTCTTTAATTATTACCACACTATTTAAAGTAACATTATTGTAAAAGTGAACATCATTTATTCTACAAAAGTGATTCACTTAAAAGCAACTTTATTGTAAAGTGATTGTCAAAGGTTAATCTTGGGAAGAGGGGGGTTCTTTTTTTTAGTTGGTCAAGTTAATATTTGCCACGTCACTATTGGGGATATCTTCAACATTTTCTTTGATCAAACATAACTTCATCATTTAGAATCAGTTTTCAGTGCCGGTTTTTTTAAAATCGCATATTTTTTTGAGCTCTTTGCATCTAGACAGTTAGTTTATGTTCTTTCAGCCATTATTTTACAGTATGGCTGCCCATTTTGATATTATACTTACAAATTCTAACTATTTCTCATGGAAATCTCGTATGGAGGATGTTCTTCGAAGTAAGGGAATTTTTAGGATAAACTCAAGGAAAGAAACAAAACCCACTGATGATGATAAGAAAATTGAATGGGAAAATAAATGTGATGAATCTCATGGATTTATTGGGTTGTCAATCTCTACTGATTTGCGATTCCACATATTTGAAATTGATGAACCTGATATAGCTTGAGAAAAGTTGGAATCTGTGTTTGGTAAACACAATGAAATTCGGGGTCATAAACTTGAGAATGAGTTGATTTTCTTGAATCCAAATGATTTCTCATGCATTCAAGACTATTTATCTAAGTATAAAACTCTTAGACTCCTATGTGCAGAATACAAGATTAAGAAAGAAGACAAACAATGTATTTATCATATTCTTTCCAAAATTGGACCTGCATATTCTGTTTTTGTATCTAGATTCTACTCCATGAAAGAATCCTTGACTGCAGCTAGCTATCAAGAGCCTAGTCTTGAATCCTTTTGTGATTCCTTAATTAGAGAGAAAGATAAGCTCATTCATCTTCGAACAATTAACAATGCAGATACATATGGGAAAGCCTTATTGTCTCAACAGAAAGAAAAGTCCAAGCCTCCCAAGAAGCAAAATTTTCGCAATAATAAGCCAAACAACAAGGGTCCCAAACCCTCTTAGTCAGCTCCTTCTTTAAAAAATGACAAAGGATCCAAGCCAAAAGGAAAGAAGACTTAGCGTCATTGCAATTTTTGTGGGAAAGATAATCATGATGAATCTAAGTGTTTCAAGAAGATGGCAGCCTTGGAAGCAGCAATGAAGAAGCACAACATAAGCCTAGATTCGTCTTCAGAATCTACCTCTCATGGAAATGCACTTTGTGCTTTTGGTTACTCTTATACTGCATCTTCTTCTTCTATTTCAAATGAATGGCTCATTGATTCTGGAGCATCTTATCATATGGCTAAGGATCAAGTCATGTTTTCTACTATGCATGAACGTAACACCAAGCAAATATTTGTTGGCGATGATAGATCTCTAAGTGTTGTAGGATCTAGAACAGTTCCAGTAGAAAATGGTCATTTCAGTGATGTACTATGTGTTCCAAAATTTTCCTACAATTTTTTATCAGTCTATCAAATTACTCATTCGGGTGAAGGTAAACTGTGACGTTTACCCCTCACCAAGTTGTAATCAAGGATTTTAAAAATCCTCAAAATGTCCTTGCTACTGGAACTGTTGATGATATTACCAGGTTGTACAAATTTAACAACTTTGGGTCATCACCTTTTCCTTGAGTTTTTGTTGCTCATAGTGATAACTTGAGCAAACTTTGGCATGAGAGATTTGGTCACTTAAATTATCACTCATTGCAACAACTATGTAAAGACAATATGGTGACCGGTGTTCCAATGGTCTCTTGCAAGGATGGTGTTTATTCTGGTTGTGTACTCAAAAAACATCATCGGGACAATTTTGACAAATGTGCCTCTTGGCACATCTCAATTCCCTTGGAGCTTGTGCATAGTGACTTGTGTGGCCCTCTTCCATCTGCTTCCTTTTTTGGTTTCAAATATTTCTTAAATTTTATTGATGACTACTCCAGACGCACTTGGGTTTACTTCCTAAAACTTAAGAGTGAAGTATTTAACATGTTTTTGGCCTACAAGGCCCGTGTTGAAAAACAATATGTTCATCAAATTATTAAGTTAAGATCTGATAATGGAGGAGAATATGTTAACAACAAGTTCACTACTTTTTGCACTAAACAAGGAATCCAACAACAACACATTGTTCCATATACACCACAACAAAATGGTATAGCTGAACAGAAGAACCACACTTTAAAAGAAATGGCTAATTGTATGATCCAATCTAAGGGACTAAGTCTCAATATTGAGCTGAGGCCATAAATTGTGCAAATTACATAGTTAATTGCACACCCACTAAAGTTTTACACGGTATAACATCGGAAGAAGCATGGAGTAAAATTAAACCAGATGTAAGTCACTTTCATGTGTTTGGTTGTGAAGCATGGGCTCACATTCTGGATGAAAACGGAAAGCATTGCAGTCTAAAAGTGAAAAGTGCATATTTGTTGGATATTCTGAAGATGTAAAAGGTTATAGAATTCTTCAGCTCCATTCACATGATATAATCATTAGAAGAGATGTTAAATTTGATTAAAATATCTTGGCCTGCGAGCTTAACTTGGTGGGTGTGCCATCTTTGGATTGCGAGCCTAATTCGATGACTATTCCTTCTTCTTCTTCTTCCAACTTTATTTACAGGTTTTCAACTCCATTTTATAATGATGATAGTGAGGATGAAAATCCACCTCTGCCTGCTCATGTTCCTCAAATTGCACTAGCACCATTGCTTCCTCGATGGGTCCGTTCAACATGTGAAGCAGTTGGTGATCTTGCCAGTGATCCTAGAGATCAACGTAGAACACATTCTTAGTTTCAATGAGGCTCTTCTCTTTTGGCTCAAGTTTCCAAGAATCATGATCCAGAAAATTTTACAGAAGCTTCAGGAAATCCAGATTGGAATGCAGCTATGGATGAAGAATATCGTTCCTTAATGGCGAACGATGCTTGGGATCTTGTTCCTCTTCCAAAAGGAAGAAAACTTGTCCGATGTAAATGGGTCTATAGAACTAAGTATGCATCATATGTAAGTGTTGAAATACTTAAGGCAAGGTTAGTTTCCAAATGTTTTTCCCAAGTTGAAGGGATTGACTACAATGAAACCTTTACTCCTATCGCAAAACTGAATTCCATCTGCCTTGTTCTTTCCCTTGCATCCTTACATAACTGGGAAGTCCATCAAATGGATGTCAAGTATGCCTTTCTACATGGTTATTTATAGGAGGAAATTTACATGGAACAACCTCCTGGATATGTTCAGGATAACTCTAGACTTCTTTGTCTCCTTAAGAAATTCTTATATGGCCTTAAGCAAGCTCCTAGAGCTTGGTATGAAAAAATGGATAGCTTTCTCCTTGACAGTGGTTTTTCTAGATGCCATTCTGACCCCAATGTCTATTCCAAGAAAGTAGGAAACCATCTCATCATACTTGTTATTTATGTTGATGATATTATCCTTACTGGTAGTGATCCTAAACTTATAACCCATGTGAAATCCAGTCTTAAGCAAAATTTTGAAATGTCAAACTTAGGACATTTGCATTATTTTCCTGGTCTCCAAGTCTTGAAAACCAAAGAAGGAATCTTTCTTTCCCAGTCTAAGTATGTTTGTGACCTTCTTCGTTGCTTCAACATGGAAGATTGTAAACCATCCCCTTCTCCCTTCCAGTCTGGAGCCAAAATTTCTACCACTTATACTTCCCTTGAAGTAGATGCCACCTTATATCGTCAGCTTGTTGGTAGTCTTTTATACTTGAGTCATTCCCGTCCTGACCTTTCCTTTTCTGTTGGTCGTGTTTCCCATTATATGCAAACTCCTCATGAAAGTCACTGGAAAGAAGCAAAAAGAATACTTCGATATATTCAAGGTACAACTCAATTTGGGATTCATTACAGTATAGGGGGAAACCTTTGTTGGTTGGTTTCACTAATTCAGATTGGGCCAGCGATCCTTATGATCGAAAGTCTACTGCAGGTTATGTTTTCAGTCTGGGATCTGGACCTGTCACTTGGGCTTGTAAGAAACAACAAGCTCTTGCTCTTTCTTCAACAGAAGCAGAATATCGAGCCGTGATTAATTCCAGTTAGGAAGCTTTATGGCTTCGATAGATCCTTTCAGAGTTTGGATTCGAGCAGCAGTAGCCTACTCCACTTTGGTGCGACAATCGAAGTGCCATCAAGCTTGCCAAAGATCTAGTTCTACATCAGTGCAGCAAACACATTGAGCTACACATGCATTTCATCAGAAATATTGTTCATGATCGTGTTATTGAAGTGCTCTATTTCCCTATAGATGATCAAGTTGCAGACATCTTCACCAAGTCTCTTACAGAAGTGAAGTTTTATAAGCTTCGATCTATGTTAGGATTTCAGGAATGTGTCCTTAAGGGGGGATAGGCTCTAATGCCTCCTTCCTTTTCCTAATAACTTGTCACTTTTGTAAATCCTTCAATCCTATCCCAAGTTGTTCTTAAGGGGGGATGTTAGGATATTTAAACACTTAGGAGTTAGTTAAGATCAACTTGTGTAATATATCTGTTAGGTAAAAGTGTGTTTCTTTAGTATGCATTTGCAAATATTCTAATCCGATGGTTATGATATGTTCTAGACATAGAGTGATCCGATGGTTCAACTTCTTTTAGATCATACCTACCATTGATCTGTGGCTTAACACCTGATTGGTCCATGATCTCTATTTAAAGAGCATGGAGGGTCTTTGGCTAGTTGATCGATTATGAGAAGCTCATGTAACTTTCTTTCTTTTGCATAATAAATTGCTCCAAGTAGCTATTTGGCTGGGGCCATGGACTGTTTCTTTCTCGAGGGTTTGAACCACGTGACAAACATTAGTGTGTTGATATGTGATCTATTTATGTGAAGCGGTTGCTGAAGGTGTTTGGTCTTTTGGGAGTACCATGTGTACCCGAACAATATGTACAGGGCATGGTTGACCTGAGATTTAGGCATTATGCCATTTCATATCTAGTCATTTTCATTCAATGAGGGTGTCAAACAATTTTATTACATTTTGCATGCTTTCAAAAATTTCAAGGACATGGATACAAACACCTCCTCATTTTATCTAAGAAAAGGCATTCTTTAACATAATGGTTCTAATGATATATGTGATGATGCATTAATGTGATTTCTATTCTTGCTAGTGTATTCTTATTTATAATAACCATTGCAAGTTTTTAACCAACTCTAAAAAATATAAATCAAATGACATCATTAATATTTTGATTGTCAACAAAAGAAAGGAAAAAGTGTCATTCATATCTATAAACAGATAAGCATGTTATTTTTTTCTTAAAGGGTAGCCTAAAAATTAGATATTTGGAAAATAAGATAATTGTGAATTCATACACTACATTAAGGTTGTGGGTATCGATAATACTTCATGTTTTAATAATGGTTCTTAGGCGCCATAATCACTACATAGTGTAAAGTGTTCAATTCTAACAGTTTGTCGATATGTCAAGATTTGGGTCCCCACATGTCTATTAGACCTTTAAAGGACAAGATAAAAAGTGGAGTCCCCACTTTCCCTAAATCTAGTTGGTGTAGTTTTGTTTCACCAACACCTCCCATTGTGAGTGACCCAATACTTCTTGTGAAATGCATAAATAAATCCCTCCTCTCCTCATACATACATTTGTTCATTTGAAGGTCTAGGAGTTGAGAGATTCAAGCTCTGGTATATGCTCTACTATTGCACTACCTTAGTAATATGTAGAATCAAAGCTGAGTCTTTCTAGAAAAAAATTCACTACTTGACATTACAAGAGTTTATAATTTGATGAAATATTTGCCAAATTTTTACAATATTTTATAATTCAGTGAAATATTCGCCAAGATTTTACAATATCTTATAGTTTAGTGAAAGACTCTCCAAGATTTTACAAGATTCTATAATAGATGAAAGATTAGCCAAAAAATTATATATACATATTATATTATTGATAAAATAGCCTTTAATTTTCTTATATATTAGGGAGCCCATTTATTATACACATAAATTTTAGGGGTGTTCTTAAAATTATCCTTGGTCAATTGTTGTTGATGTCTTTGACTATGGTGTGCTCATGTCCTAGGTATATTAGTCAGTCCCAAGTAATGGGTCTACATGATATTGATATCCCATGTAAAGGAATCAAATGCCACATGTGAAGGATTTAAGAGAATATGTAAGATAGCTAAGAGGTGTGAGGGTTTTCTCATAAAGAGAATATGACATGAACACTTACCATGGGAAACCCAACCAATGTTTACAATTTGGTGAAGGTCCCAAATACGCATGTAGGTTTTATAAAAATTTGTATGCATATGCATCTTGGGTAAAATATAAATTTAACAAGTTAACATAAAAATGTTTTATTGGCCTTTTGTAACTTTCCCTTGATTCTCGCAAAATAAAAGGGTTCCGAGTAGAATTTTGTAAATATTTAACTTTTATTTTTTTATTTTATCTTGCTTTGATGATTTGATAAATTTATTTTATCATGGTTGATCTTTTACTCTTATCGATTTTGTAAGATTTCATAAGATGTTGACTTTAACGATTTTTGGCCAAATGAATCTTTTGGCTTCCTAGTTTCTTGACTATGCTTGTATTTTCTCATTTGAATTGATTCTATGCCTTACAAAAATTAGATCAAAGGGAAGTTTGGACATTTTCATGAAATTTGACTTCCTTATAATTTATATTCCAAAAGTTTGAGATAGTTTTATAATTTTCAATATAAAGGAATTATAAAATTTTAATAAGTCTTAACGCCCCCAAAGTACTCTTTCTTTTTCTTAAAAATTTAATATTCACACGTCGCCAGTTAAAAGAGAATGAAATTACATGTCTCCAATTAAGAATGAATATCGTTGAGTTTTCATCGAGGTCATATCATGTTGTTGAAGATCATTGTCTCATTTATTTAATTTGAGTCATGCCACGTTGTGGTTATCAATGGAAGTTGCAGAAGGGGAAGATTTGGGGATTTTGTTCTATCCAGTAGAAGCTGATATAATTAAGCCTTATATAAGAGATTCATGTACCATGAAATAGTTACAGCTTTCTTCCATAAAAGATGCCATGTTGCTAAAAGATAGCGCGGTCGAGGATTATATTGATCGTCATCATTGCTATTCCAAGATTTTTGGTGCGCGATTGTTTAACAGAAATAGGCTATAGTCACCCAATAAAAGAAGCTCGAACGGCAAAAGACAAGGGGGTCTTCAGGGATTTTTTTTCTAAGGACAGTAATTTTTCTTAGCTTCTTTTTGTATCAGAAGGTGAAGAAAGGGAAAGGTAACTTTGTAAATTTTCTTATCAAGAATAATTTTGTAGCAAAAAATTCTTATTGCTTTTGTTTCAGATTCATTGGATTGTAGCAGTAAAACTGTTTCAGGCTGATTTGTTTGAATAATAATTAAATGCATTTTCTATGTTCATTCCTGTGATCCACATTATTTTTCTTTTATTTTTATTTGTTTGGAATGGCTATAATGTGTAAACTATATGCAGAATAGGAGAAGGTTATTCGACTAGCTATGCTAGTTATATTATTAGCATGAGCAGGGTAGGGAATAGATAGGATATTTTAAAGAACAAATTAAACATAATTTAGTTTTAGAATTAGAATTATGAAATAAAGGTAGGGAATAGATAAGATATATTAAAAAACAAATTAGACATAATTTAGTTTTAGAATTAGAATTATTGCTTTATTTCATAGCCGAAACTCATATGATTTTTTAAGAGCTATATTAGACTACATTTTAGTAAGATTATACTTTCAGGATCATAGTTGCATTTAATAATTATTTAAATCTAATTTCAAAGCGTAGTTACATTTAATAATTTATTTAAATCTAATTTCAAAGTCTCTTTTTTACAGAGAGATTTTGATAATGGCAAGGGGTCTTTGTTTCGGTGAGAGGTGGCTACTTCAAACACACATGAAGGGATGCTATTTCATGTGGGTTGCTTCTCCTCTTTGACGAGAAGGTCAGATTTACTCGTCAAAATATAGCCACTATCATGTCAACAATAAGCACATATCTCATCAAGGAACTGAAGTTTACCTCGAGGCCCCACTTGGAACCTTATTCTATCAAGTGATTAGCATGACATGATAACATTGTAACACTACCATGTACATTTATGTTTTTTTTCAGTAAATATCAATACAATGCACTGTGACTTGAAATATTTACATCAAATGGGAAACATCTTTGGAAAACCATTTCTTTATGATGGGAAACATCCTTAGAAAATCATTTCTTTATGAAAGGAAATCAGTTTACTATACTTGGTAAAACACTTATTTAACTTGTCATTGAGGGTTTGATTTGTATTTCAAGTTGGTGCAATGTTGATAATTTCCACATAGAATTTAATACCTCCACATATTTGGCAAATTTTATGTGGAGAATAGTATATGGGTAGGGGAATTCATACCAACACAATGAGTTTGAGCATGGTTATGGACAATGTTCTTAGCCCCAAGTTCCATAAGCATTCCCTCTAGTTCAACTGAATCTTGAAGCTGTATTAAGAAAAAATTAGTTATGAAAAAAAAGGAAATATAAATTGTACCTCCACCTTCCCCTCCACCTTAGTGATCAAATTTGAAGTACCTCAAGCCTATGATTATGTTGTGATCATTGCTCGGGATTGAGAGTTCTCATTATGAAATACATTTGGACTTGATATGGTTGAAATTCGGCCATGGCAGCCATGTAATGTGTCTAGATTATCTAGTATTGTAATTTGAAATTTGAAATAAATTAAACGATTTATGAAAGTTAATATCTATGATCTTTCCTTCTTGAATATGAGTGTTGAACACCTGCACAAAAAGATCTAGCTAGAAAGAGAGAATACAAAGCTTGCAAAACAGAAAATAGTGAAAACCAGAGAGAAGGATTGAAAAAACTATGTGTTGATATGTGAGAAAAATTACAATACATAATATCTATCCTGAGTAGCTCCAATCAAAAACCATTCCATAGTGGTGGTGTAGATATATCTAATAACAAGTTGTTAGTTATGGAGTTAACTAAAACCAAGGCCGTCAGTTACATAGTTAACTGAGGCTACATGGGTCTCCAACACCCCCCCTAAACACTACTATGGGGTAATAAAGAAAGGGCCCTCAGTAACTAAGGCCATAATAGGTCACCCAAAAACAATTCAACTAATGAACACTGAAATAAAATGAGCAAGGAGGGAAAACCTCATGGGAACCCCCCCCCCAACCCCCCTCAAGATAAAATGTAGCAAAATAAAAAAAGACAGTTGCTAGGAAGTTGTGTCCTTCACTCTAAGATGATCGTGCAGAGAATGGAACTTCTGCACAGTGAAGGTCTTGGTGAATATGTCGACATTCTGTTCAACTGAAGGACAGAACTGCAAGTCGATGATTTGCTCATGTACCAAATCTTTGATGTAGTGCATGTGGATTTCTATGTGCTTCGTCCATTGTTTATGTACTGGATCTATGTAGAAATTCACAGTGCTCTGGTTGTCACACTAGATGATAGTAGGTTCATGTAATTGGATGCCCAACTTAGTGAGAAAATTTTGTAGCCACAAATCCTAAATGGTTATGTTGACTACCCCTCTGTATTCGGCCTTAGCTGAAGATAGAGCAATAGCATCTTTTTTCTTGCTCGACCAAAAAATGGGCCCTAAACCTAGACTAAGTGAGTACCCAGATGTGGACTTGCAATCAATTATATTGCCAGCCCAGTTAGAATAAGTGAATCCTATGAGAACCATTGCAAAATATGTTGCATAGTGAAACCCAAGGGTGATGGTGCCTTGTACATATCGAAGGATCTGCTTAGCAACCTTCCAATGTATCTCATGTGGCTCCTGCATGAACCGAGAGACTACCCCAACTTCATACGAGAGGACTTGTCTAGAGTGTGTAAGATACAACAAACTCTCCAATGGTTGTCTTTACAAAGTGCTGTCAACCAATGGAGTGTCCCCGCCATCCTCAAGTTTGACCCCAGATAGGAAAGGAGTCGATGCAGACTTGCAGTATGTCATATGAAACCGCTCCATGCCTCAAAAGGAGTCATGTCCTTGAAATATCTATGCGTAGATTTGTTTTGTATGTAGTTGGCACAATTAAGTGGCTCAACCCATATTTTAGAAGGAAGAGACCTTGCATGCAACATACAAGAGACCATATCTTTGAGGGATCTGTTCTTCCTCTCAGCCACTCCATTCTGTTGTGGAGTGTATGGTATTGTATGTTGCAACTGTATACCTGCCTTTGAAAAAGGATGTTGAACATTCCTGTTCACATATTCCCCCCCATTATTTGTGCATAGGATTTTGATCTTTTTCGCAAACTGATTATCTACAAGTGCTTTGAAGTCTTTGAAACGCTCAAAAACAACATATTTCTGCCTAAGAAAATACACCCAATTATATCATGAGAAATCATCAATAAATGTAAGCACATACCTCTCCTTGTTAATTTATAGATGAGGAAAGGGTCCCATCACATCACTATGGATGAGCTCCAAGGGAGAGGAGGCCCTCTGATCCTCCCTTTTTCAAACTTCTCATGAGGATGTTTTCTAAGAACACATCCTTGACAAACTCTTTTCGAAAAATAAATGTTGGGAAAGCCAATGACCATTCCCTTCTTATAGAATTGCTACATGTATTTGAAATTAAGATGGCCAAATCTTTCGTGCCATAACCTACTACTATCATCAACATGCGTAAGTAATAAAGCATAATATGGTTCAATGAATGTAGAAAAGGTGTAAATCCTAGATCTATGATTTACCTCACGAGTGGAAACTTTAGAGTTTCTTTATATGTCAAAGGTATTCACATCATCAATAGAGAATTCAACTCTCTTTTTGGTGCCAAAATCTGTAATCTGATAGACGAAGAGAAGATTCACCGAGAGTTTTGGAACATGTAGCATATTCTCAAAGCTACCATGATTGAGTTCAATTCTTCCCTTCCCAGTGATCTCGACAGGAGAATCAATCCCCATGAGTATAGGAGGACCTTCGCAGGCATCCAATGAAGATAAGGCTTCCATGGTGGCACCCATGTGGTGAGATGTGCTTGAATCTACAATCCAAGCATAGGGAGATGAATTAATGGCAACCAAAGCATGGCTAGAGTTACCTTTCCAGGGAGCATGATATTTAGGATTATTCTTAGCGCCCTCTAGAATGTGATCCCCAATGTTGTGCTTCTGAAGTATCTATGCCATCTGATCTATCTGCTTCTTCATGCATGAGGATTATCGATGGAATCCTCTTTGACAATATTTGCATTTCTCCCATTTCTTCCTTTTTTCACCTTTGGATCTGGATGAATCATTGAAGGGTTTGGTGTCCCCTTCTTTCTTTGGATTTTCATGTGTCTTTCCTTTGTATTTGGATTTAGATCTCTATTTTGGGTTATGATTTCCATCACGCACAACAAGAGCATCTGGCTTGGGGCCCTTGATTTTTCCCATATTAATGAGCTTGTCTTGTTCTTAAGATAGATATTCAATAAAAGAATCAAGAGTGGGTATTGTCCATTTCTTACCAGAGGTGAGCCTCAATGAATGAAACGTGGAGAAAAAAACAAAGTATTCCAGTCCAATCTTGGAGAGAATGGATAGAACCATTAGTTTTTCGTCCTTAGATTTATCAACCCCAAAACCCTTGAGTTGCAGTAGCAAATCCTTGTATCTTGTGAATAAATCTTGTATATTGTCGAAGCTTCGTGGATCCAGAGAGAGAAGCTCTACTTCCAGCATGTGTCCTTTCATCTCATATTTCTTTCTAAAGAGTCCTTTCATGGTGGTCAAAAATTCATTGGGATTTTTTTGAGAAGAAATATGGAAAATCAACTGAGGGGAGATGTTCATGCAGAGGGTTCCGTAGGGCTCATCCATCCGATTGAGATATTTGGACGTTTCTATGGATTTTGTAGGCTCAACCTCCGTTTCGATAGAAACCCTATACAATCCTCTACTTCGAAGAAATATCTCCATAATTGCTTCCCATGCAAAATAATTGTATGGTGCAAGAATAGCATCCTTTGGAAACTCCATCCTTCCAACGATTTTCAATCTTTTGTACTTGCAAATAAAGAATATTGGTGTGACTTTGTCCTAGAATCAAAGCTCTGATACCATGAAGATTAGTGTTGAACACTTGCACAGAAAGAACTAGCTAGCAAGAAAGAAAAAATAGCTTACAAAACATAATAAAGTGAAAACAAGAGAGAAAGAATGAAAACATTCTATGTTGATATGTGAGAAAAATTACAATATATAATATCTATCTTAAGTAGCTCCAATAAAAAAAAATGCTATAATAACAGTATAGAGAAATCTAATAACAAACAGTCAGTTATGAAGTTAGATAAATCTAATAACAAACAGTCAATTATGAAGTTAATTGAAAGCAAAGCCATCAGTTACGAAGTTAACTTAGCCCTACATGGGTCTCCAACACTTCTTGTTCGCAACCTCCAACTTTATTTTGGTATATTATGAGATGGTCTTCATTTAGTGAATCAATTTCAAATTTAGTTTCGATGATAACATATAATTATTACTTTTGCATTGGGAAGGTGACGAATGAGATAAGATCAAAGACACTACATTTAAACAAGTACTTTGATTTGTGATTGATTGATGTGACTATGTCTTGATCTTTATTTAATTGATAAGCTATCTTTTTCCAAACAATATGGCCAGCAATTGCATGTTGTTAGCTTACATTTTTGTGTTTAAAACACTAGACACGTATGTTAGTCTATCTAAAACACTAGACAAGCTCTTATTACTTACTTATTGGAGTGAATGAGGTTGATTCTATTGTTCGTGTCTTGATTTACTAGTAGGAGGTGATTCGAAACACAAGAACATATTTTAATAATTTTCATTAAGAGATTCAACACCGTCCTCATATCATCTTAAGCATGTCTATCTAATCAAATCAAGGAGTTAGAAATTGAAAAAATGTCGCAAGATGAAATAATCGAAAAGATTCAGAATCATAACAAACTACTGGAGAACCAAGAAGCACAAATCCAGGAAAATGCACCTAAAAATCAAATCGAGGAAGTGAAGACAGTCCTCGCCGCAGTCCAAAAGAAAGAAGAACAAACAACACCTACACTTTACATACATCCTAATTATAATCGTCATTTTGACCAACGACAGGGTCAAAATGAATATTCACAGAAGACTTATGTGGACTTGCGAAAATATTGACATACTAAGCAACAATTGAGACCAATAGTCCCACAAAATGATCTCAGAGCTCCAATAAAAATAGATCTGGGATGGACCACAGCAAATACGATGCAACAATTCGCCTCGGGAATCCGTAACCTGTATCAGCTCATTTCCTCAAATGTCGCAAATACACAAGGGAAGGATCCCAAGATGATCATTCAAAGGAATCAGACATTGCTATCAATACATATTTGAGGACAAAGCTTCCCTTAAGGGGAAGGCAATGTAACAATAATAATAAATACATTAAATATTAACTAGTGATATGTAATACTAGGTTAAGAGATGTGGACCTTCATTCATGGTTGTCCACACAATATATAAGGGTGGCTACAAATTGTAATCTATCATACATCTTATTTTACATCACTTTCCCTTTATGGCATTTATACGTTACTTATACTCGTTATTCTATTATTGAGGAACTTTATTCCTTTCAAGAATCATCCCCCATGAGTATAGGAGGACCTTTGCAGGAATCCAATGAAGATAAGGCTTCCTTGGTGGCATCCATGCGGTGAGATGCGCTTGAATCTACAATCGAGGCATAGGGAGATGAATTAATGGCAATCAAATCATGGCTAGAGTTACCTTTTCCTAGAGCATGATCTTTAGGATTCTTCTTAGCGCCCTCTAGAATGTGATCCCCAATGTTGTGCTTCTGAAGTATCTGGGCCATCTGATCTATCTGCTTCTTCATGCATGAGGATTCTGGATGGAATCCTCTCTAACAGTATGTGAATTTCTCCCATTTCTTCCCTTTTTCACCTTTGGATCTGAAAGAATCATTGAAGGGTTTGGTGTCCCCTTCCTTCTTTAGATTTTCATGTGCCTTTCCTTTGTCTTTGGGTTTAGATCTCTGTTTTGGGTTATGACTGCCATCATGCACAACAAGAGCATCTTCCTTGGAGCCCTTGATTTTTCCCATACTGATAAGCTTGTCTTGTTCCTGAGATAGATATTCAATAAAATAATCAAGAGTGGGTATTGTCTAGTTCTTACTAGAGATGAGCCTCACTGAATGAAACGTGGAGACAAAAACAGAGTATTCTAGTCCAATCTTGGAGAGAATGTATAGAACCATCAATTTTTCATCCTTATATTTATCAACCCTGCAACCCTTGAGTTGCAGCAGCAAATCCTTGTACCTTGTGAAGAAATCTTGTATATTGTTGAAGCTTTGTGGATCCAGAGAGAGCAACTCTACTTCGAGTATGTGGCCTTTCATCTCATCTTTCTTCCTAAAGAGTCCTTTCATGGTGGTCCAAAATTCATTGGGAGTTTTGCAAGAAGAAATATGGAAAATCAGCTCAGGGGAGATGTTCATGTAGAGGGATTCGTAGGGCTCATCCATCCGATTGAGGTATTTGGACGTTTCTATGGCTATTGTAGGTTCAATCTCCTTTTCCATAGAAACCCTATACAATCCTCTGCTTCGAAGAAATATCTCCATATTTGCTTCCCATGCAAAATAATTGTATGGTGCGAGAATAGCATCCTTTGGAAACTCCATCCTTCCAACGATTTTCAATCTTTTGTACTTGCAAATAAATAATATCGGTGCACCTTTGTCCTAAAATCAAAGCTTTGATACCATGAAGATGAGTGTTGAACACTTAGCCCGCAGGGGTGTAGACTGACTGGCAAGTGTCGTGTAAATGAAGGAATGTTGTAAAGAAGGTCTCAAGTTCAAATCTCAACCCGACTTATCCGTGCCCCATGCTTGTGGGCTGTGTGGACGCACCTGGGGTTATAGTGGCAGCCGACAGGAATGGACCCCGTGTCACACGAATACCAGAACCGCCCGGTTATCGATTCCCCCAGTACAAAAGAAAAAAAAAGTGTTGAACACTTTCACAGAAAAATCTAGCTAACAAGAAAGAAAAAACAACTTACAAAATAGAATAAAGTGAAAACAAGAAAGAAAAAATAAAAAATTATGTATTGATATACGAGAAAAATTACAACACATAATATCTATCTTAAGTAGTTACAATAAAAAAAATGCTATAATAACAATGTAGAGCAATCTAATAACAAACAATGAGTTATGAAGTTAACTGAAAGCAAAGCCATTAGTGACAAAGTTAACTCAGCCCTACATGGGTCTCCAACAGGCTTGGAATTTGACGTTCCACAGAACGTTTTTTACACTTTTACACGTACTTGACAGGTGGAAATTTTTTTAACACGTCAACATCTACGTCTTCCAAAATTTTCAAACCATCAATTTGACGTCTACTCATATTTATCAGACGTCAAAATTTATAGTACGTGTAGTCTGCATAGACAGCATGGCCCTCGCCACTCATAACAAATCTTCCATTATAGACTTTACAGTTGTTCTGCATCTGTACATCATGTTCATATTCTCTACATATCTGGAGACTGGTATTATCCACAGAGATAGAGAGAGCAAACATAATCATAACAGTGAGTTGCGAGGACCGAGTAAGATTGTAATGTTAGCATAATGCAGCTCATAGAAATGGGGAAAGAGGAGCTGAACTTGAAGAACGGTGAAGAATCTGAGAATGATTTGACACTTTTACTAACCGACCGGATCTTATTAAGAATCTTCACCAGATTGCCTCAAAACCCATTTCCCTTATCGCTCATTTGCCACAGATGGCTATGCTTGCAGGGTCTACTCCGCCACAGCATAAAGCTACATGACTGATCATTCTTAGAAAACGGTCGCATGACCTCAAGATTCCCCAACCTCACCCACGTCGATTTGGTCCCAGCTTCCATCTTTCTCACCCACGAGTCCATAACAGTCGCTCTTGGCTCTGACTCCAAAGAAAATTTCCTTCCATATGACCAATAGTTAGCTCCCTCCTCGCTCGACCGGGGACTGAAGCTTCTGGCCCAAGAATGTGCAGGCCTACAGAAGCTATGCATTGTAGATGCGAGGAAACCCACAAGGAGAACTGGACATATAGAAGACCATGAGGCAGGACTGGCTTGTATTGTTGAGAAATGCACAATGTTACAAGAGCTTGAACTGCATCAATGCAGTGGTGAGTCCTTGAAGGCAACCTCCGCCTGTAAAAATCTTCAGATCTTGCGCTTGGTGGGGATTAGGGAAAGTTTTAGTTTTCATCAGTGTGGGATCAGTGATATAGGCTTGACCATGTTGGCGAGGAACTATAAGAGGCTGGTCAAACTAGAGTTAAGTGGGTGTCAGGGAAGCTATGATGGGATTGCTGCAATTGGGCAGTGTTGTGTGATGCTTGAAGAGTTGACCCTCTCTAACCATGGCCTTGATGAGGGTTGGACTGCAGCACTGTCCTTCTGTAGTAACTTGAAAACCCTCAGGCTTCAGAGCTGTAAGAGAATTGACCCAAACCCTGGTCCGGTGGAGCACTTGGGGTGTTTCCCTGTGATTGAAAAACTTCAAGTCCAACGCTATAATTTGAGAGATAAGGAGGGCTTGGATGCATTACTTATGGTTTGTGGGTCTGTGAGAGAGCTTGAGTTTCAGGACTACTGGGGTCTGGAGGATGACATCTTCAATCTTGCCATAAATTGCAGGTATGTTTGTGTTTTACACTCATACATTTTATAATTTTTGTCTCTCTGTTTCTCTATTTCGATACAATTTGTTTATGAAAGCTAGATTTAGTTGTTATGTTGCTTAGTTTGTTTAGCAAGTAAAATATCGTTTATGCAGTTAGAGAAGTTAGAATTCCTCAAAGGCCCGACAAATACATGATTTCATGAAAATTTCTCGAGAAATTGACAAAAATGTCATTCGCCACAAATATCTCAAAACTTTGAGCTTGGAACACATTTTTATGCTATTTTTCAGTTTTTTTATCCCAATATATGTATGTCTATCTAGACGTGTTTGCTTACACTTTAACATCTTTTGGAAGCTTAGGTCTATGACCTATTCTCTTAGAGTCAATAAAAAACTTAAAACTAATTTAATGAGAATTTATTAGGGCATTTGATTGAGGGTGTGGGGTTTTAAGATTTTTTTGTGTGGATTAACTCAGTTAAATTTTCTTTTTCATTTTGGTTCTTGTGTGTTAGAAAAAGGGAATCGAAATTAATTAGAATATCTTGGAAGGAAGTGTTTCTCATCCCCATGGCTTGAATGGTACATATTATAACTTCTTTCTTCCAAAGGGTTTTGGTTTGAGTTCATTACCTTATTTTGCTATGTAGGTCATTTGAGTTTGTCCCTAAGTTTTGCAATGTTGCTTTTCTTTATGTGTGTATATATTGTTGTTGTATCAAATAACAAGATTTGCTTTGTTATTTGCCAAAGTAGAAAAATAACAAAACTAAACACTTGTTGTTTTGCCAAATATTTTTGTTCAATTTGTAGTTTCCTGTTTTTTTTCAAAGAACCCCAGACTGTTGTATCACATCCTGTGGCATGCTAATAACTACTTTGATGTCAATTTAAGAAAATTGCTTTCGGTAGGACATACAGGGTTTTGATTAAGGTTGATTGGTTTTGCTTCATTTTTTTTTAATATCAGGAGGGTTAAATGCATCTCCCTCTAGGGTTGTTCCTTGCTAACTACAGGGGGCTTGGACGCTGTTGTTCTGACTGAATAATTTAATCACACTTAAGTATAACTTAAAATAATATTTGATAAGCATAAAAAAAATTTGACAGGCACTACATTGCCTAGGACTTAAAATGACAGTCACAAAAACTCGAAAACGTCACCAAATTTTCAAATGACAGTTATTGGAAATTTGAAATTCCAGGCCTCGTCTCCACCACTTCGTGTTCACAACCTCCAACTTTCTTTTTGTATATTAGATGGTCTTGATTTAGTAAATCAATTTCAAATTTACTTTCGATGATAACATATAATTATTACTTTTGCGTTGGGAAGGTGATGATAACATCTAATTATTACTTTTGCCTTGGGAAGGTGACGATTGAGATAAGATCAATGACACTACATTTAAACAAGTACTTTGATTTGTGATTGATTGATGTGACTATGTCTTGATCTTTATTTAATTGATAAGCTATCTTTTTACGGCCAGCAATTGCATGTTGTTAGCTTACATTTTTGTGTTTAAAGCACTAGACACGTACGTTATTCTGTCTAAAACACTAGACAAGCTCTTATTACTTACTTATTAGAGTGAATGAGGTTGATTCTATTGTTCTTCATTAAGATATTCAACACCGTCCTCAGATCATCTTCAGCGTGTCTATCTACCATCTGCTTAAGTAATGATACAAATAGAGTTGTACAGCAATATTCTTTCTCTACCAGTTATGTAATACACTGATATTGACATGCAAACAGTTATTGTATCTATTGTGTAAATTATCTTCTCTTACAAATCCCAGTTTATTATATTTTTTGACATTACAGATACATCTACACCAATTGAGAATCTGGAAAAATTCTTCAATCTCATTTTAATGGAACAACCATCTCAACACTACCTTCTAGATCCTGGCAGATAAAAAATCACAATTACACTCTTCTATGATAAGGCAAAATTCGTGCTAGTCTCGCAAATAAATGCATAGAGATCTAAAATTTGTATTAAAGTTGTAGAATCATCATCCAATCCACATAAAAAAATTGGAGCCATTCACTTAATATTAGTAAACCTATGTCCATGTTAGATGCTTTGATAAAGAGATTCACCATGTCACAAAGTCACTGAAGTTGTGGGCCAGCCACCAACCATATCTTAAGATTCTAAATGAAAGGGATAAACCTTATCCTGTCACGGGTTCAAAATGGAGAGATTGCAGCAGAGGTGTCAAACGCGTCACCACATAATCATTTAAACACAAAGATAAAACCTAAAATGCCTCCACGTGAACTTTGTCACACAATTATAGTTGAACTACCACCAAGGAATTAAGACAGAGGTTACACCAAATAGAAAAAAGTTATATCAAACTTCATAGGACTAGAGCACAATAGTTTTATAAGATTGTTGAGGACGAGTTGAAGTTTGGCATTTTATCCAAATTCTAATTCAGTTGAACTGCGCACACTATGTACATTATACTTACAATCGATTTTGGAGATCACGAGTCACGAGTTCATAACTTTCTCCAACTCTTGACACTAAACTTACCAATGGTTGATATATGTGTGTTATGATCCAATCTTGGCGTCGTGAAATTGTTTTTTATGAACAGAACACGTGGTTTGAACAATAGCTACTGCATTTGGTACCCACAGCAGGGAAAGCCATACAACCTAGCATAAATATACACGAGTTGTCTAAAGAGGGGATTTTTTTATATTTGTTTTCGGTTGGTTTTTATCAGTTTTTTGCTATAAATTTTTATTGAATTTTCAAAACCTTCAAAAACACTGCTAGATCTTATAGAATGTGAATGTTGGAGGTTCTCCTGTCACTAATTTAATTTCCAGCAAATAATAGAAATTACAGAGTTTATGCATTAAATTCACCAAATTAGAGTAAAAAATCAACCTAAAAAGTCAAAAAGTCCCTAATTAGACAGCTCCTAGATATATGTGCCAAAACTAATCAAACTATTAATGTAACAGCATAGTCCCAAAAGGAAGGGACTTGCTGCCCTGCAGCTAGTCTTATATTTTCCTAGGCACGTATATAACACATATATTTTCGTCTCGGAAAACATTATGGTTAAAATAAAACTCTTTATCTACTGCATACCATTGGATAAATGTGTGATGATTACTATATGACTATTTTTAAATGTGTGATATGATCACTATGACTATTTTTCATGTTATTGTAAGCGTAGTTAGAACTTAATGCATGGTACTTGCCCCTAGGTTAAGTGGCTATGTCGATACATTATTTAAAACATAATAGAAATTTAATAATTGATAAAAAAAACTAATTTTGAGAAGAAATATTTATGTTTAGCTTTATAAAATTTATAAAATCTGTGGATTTACTTTTATATGTCAGTGGTAATACAAGAGTGACACTCTACAAAAGTTGAACCAAGATGACACTATGTTGTGTAGCAAAGCTATCATCATCGCAGTAAATGAACAAACAAACCCTCCGTGGTATGGAATTCATCCCTTAATTACAAGATGAGAGACTTGCCAAATCTTCACTGTACATTTTAATTTTTGTTGGTTTTAATTTTACTGAACTTATAAAAGATGTTTGCAGTCTGCACGAGATTGTATACTTTTTAGCCATTAAAATGACAAAATGCAGCGACTTTAAATCAACATTTTGTTATTGTTGATAATTTGTAACAATTTTAATCTCAGAAGGGTATGTAGATGTTTGTAAATTAAAGCCACCAAAGGGGATTTTTGAAAAGCAAATAAATAAATAAATTCATACATGAACCAATAAATATAAAACATAATGGGCTTGTTAAAAAAAAAGCCACTCATCAATGCCGTGACAGTAATGAATTCAACCATAACCTAGTACCATTTAACGTGGACGCTATATACATAGTTTACAAGAATACAATATGAATTGACCCACTTTACCCCGCCAAATCAGACTTAATTCTGCGACACACAATGAAAACCGTATTAGTGACAAATATGCTGAGAGCATTTCAAGATTGAAAGAATATGTAACCTTCATTAATTACCCTCAGGAACGCTCTCTAACGATGGTCTCCACCCATCGTTTCTGAATCTTCTTGTAGAAATATAATCTTCTTTAACGTACTGAGCATTACACTGAAGCTGAAGCAACATTGATTTCTCCTCTACACAACGATTCGAGAGCAACGCCTCCAGTTCCCGTTTCGAGATTACCATTTTCACTCTCATAATACCGCTTCCATCCTTTACAGACTTAACTGAAGAAGGCGGCCGAGTACTGGCACTCATTTCTCTGCTAATTCTGCAATTTTCGATGCTTTTGGCCTCTGATAAATCGGCGTCTTCGGAAAGTAGTAGCCGATAAAGCTGCCCGGGAATCAGCTTCTTGTCCGGCGAAAGGGAGCGGCAAGTTGCAGCGTCCTCGGAATGCACGAGCGAATGCTGTGGGTACGCGACCATCAGATCTCTCACGTGAAGGGGAGCCGTGTATTCCATTATCTTTCCGTCGACAGATCTCGCCACCCTAATAAGTTCTTGACGGTCCATCATTTCTGCAGAGATCCTTCCGGATCCATGAGACGCGGGCAGACAGTT
>LPNX010886836.1:549864-566402 GCA_001517045.1 Pseudotsuga menziesii | reverse complement strand
AGTTATTAGTTTTGTTTGTAATGTTTTGTAATTTTTTTTATTAATTTGTCTTTGTTTATATTTATATAGATTTGTATTTGAATAGATATTTTTATCAATCTATAATATTTCTATCAAATATTTTTCTTTACTTTTGTTGTGGTTATGAATGCATAAAATGAAAGTGCATAAATTATAGACAAATAAATTGATAACATAAAATTATGTTAATAAAATTTACACAATAAATTTGGATTTCTTTCACAATAATTTTAGCTTTGTTTCATATATATTTACAGTAATTATACAGTAATATGAAATGAATTTGTTTTATATAAATGTGTGTTTTTGAAAGATTTAGTAAACTTTGAAGAGGTATTCCATATTATTAAAGGAAGTATATCATTCAAATGAGTATATTTCATTCTTATGAAAAAAAAAAAAATTTATGGATATAAGTTAAAGTTTTTTTTTTACAATTAATATGTTTTGGTTATGAAATTTTGAATCATTTTTTATTTTCATATGAAAAGAATATTTTTTTTTAGCTTGTCAATCACGAAGGGTTATTACGATATTAACTCTTCATACTGAAATATAACCTTTCCCTTCAAATTTGATCCCATCGCGCCTTTAAAATCATTTTTTTATTTAAATACATGTATTTGTACATTTTGCTTTTGCTTAAAGTAAGCGAACCATGTGTATGTTAATTTGGATTTAAATCATGATGTAAATAATCATAATTGTGTAAGTTTTTTCTTAGTATTTATATTAATAATAATCATATTAATAAAATTAATATGTTTTTATATGTATATATTTGATACATTGATAAAAAAATCTTAAATAATGTGTCAATTATTTATATCTAATAGTTAATTTAATATAACAGCCATTTAATTATGATTGTTAAGCTTATAGTTGTATAATCATTGGAGTTAAGCTAATAGTTGTATCTAATAGTTAATTTCAAAGTTAATATAAAGCTATTACAACTAATATAATAGCTCTGAATTATTTGTATTCCTAGCTTCCAAATGGAGTTTAACTAAGCCTTATGCACATTAACTCAATTCCCAATGCAAGATGGAGATAAAAACTGAACATTCGCATCCCACTAAGTGCAGTTATCACATGAGTTCAGAAAAAATTATTAGGAGTTTAGAAGAGTTTATTAGGAGTGAGTGTCACACGAATTGCACACTAGCTCAACTTCCAGCTATAAAATGTAGTTTGACTAAACCTTGTGCACGTTAGCTCAACTTCTAGTTGCTAAATCGAGTTCCATTGTCACATGGACTACACATTACCATGCCATTAAGTTCAGTTATGACATGAGCTATTTTCTATTTTTTCAACTACCACAAAGTGTAGTTATCACATGAGCTATTTTCTGTTTTTTTAATTATTGCTAGCTATGAATTTTGGATGACGCCCCACTTGTCTCATTCTCGTCTATAGATGGTAGTCCACCCCAAAATTCTAAGATATAGAGTAAAAATAATTATGAGCATAGATTATGGTTGTAACTGGATTGGTAAAAAGTGGTGGTTAAGTTTCCACAAGTCACTAGTTTCAAATCACAACCACACATAAAGTATTTCGATTTGAAACTATATAGCTAAGATTTTTCTCCACTTTTTAGTTTAACATGGACTCATACCTTGAGCAATCTTATAAATATGACTCTAGTGATGGAATTTTATCATGTATCACGAGCAAGCTTAAAAATATGACTTCACTAGTTTTTAGACCTTGGGTACATAGTATCATGTACATCTATAGGTTTCTCCCACACTCATGGTTTTAACTTGGGCACAAAATTCCAAAGTATCATGTATAGAGTGTTTTCTCAAATTTGTAAAAAAACTATAGGTTAGCAATAATCTTGGAAATATTAATTATTCGTTGATCTACACATCATCTCACCTGACTTGATCAAAGTCCGTTGAAGTTCATCTCATGTCAATCTGTCTGATAAGCTGAATATTTCACATATCTCCATATTTAAGAAGCCTAATTGAATTTCTAAAGTTAAGTTTTTTAGGTAGAAGTTTATTACAGTCTTTAATGTAAGTCAGTAGCTTCCAAGAAAAGAAAATTTTAGTCTTTGTATATGAAGAAGAAGAAAAATGAAAAGCAGAAGAGAGAAGAGAAGAGTGTGCGTGCATAACAGAGTGAGAAGAAAATTAGAAGAAGAGTTCGAGAGCTCAAGCTCATGTGTTTGGAAAGTCTTGAGAGTCAAAGCTCTATAAAAGGTGAAACATCCTCGTAAATTTCCAAGTTTGTAATTGTGGTCGTAGTCCTTTTTTATGCCATGGACATATAAATATAATTCCATAGTTTATGGTTGAATGCATGTTTTATTTATTTCTTACATCTTCTCCATAATTACTTGTGTAAATGTTGTTTACATTTACGCTTTGTGGAAGATCCAAAGAATCAATAAATATTTCACACTGTAAAAATTTGAGTTTTTAAAGCAGAGTGCTCGACACAAGTATTACTTAATGTTTTAGTTATATGATATTGTGAGCTTGTAACAATATAGTTGTGTCAAGGTTTATCCCAAGATATGGGTTGGTGAAGAGTATTTTGCATATTCTAAGTCTTTAGACTAATAAATATCTTTTTATAAAGTTCCATTAAAAGTGGTCTCATCGAAGTGGGAGTTGGTCGCAACCAAATTTGGTGTCATAAAAAATCCTATCAAGGTAAAATATCGTCGAATTTGCATGGCTATCGAGGTAAAAGTGTGCCGTGTTAAAACTCCGTAAAAAGTATGTCGACCAAAAGTAAAGTCTATTGCACACAAGTATGCCACATTAATCTCAGTCGCAAGTATCGTGGTCGAAGTTAACCCATCAAATAAAAAGGTGGAGTTTCCCAAGGTAGTGTATCACAACCCCAAAAGTTAAAAAGGGAAAGAAAATTTTCACTACGCAGTAACTCAAGTTTTCCGTCGGAGCTTCTCCTTGACATTTATTTAAGATCTTGTATCAAAGCAAGTTTAGGAAAGAAACCTTGTCTTAAAAGGAAAATTAAAAATGGCTTCTGCTTTTGGTTCACACATGTCAAGCTTACAAACTCCAATTTTCTCGGGAAATAATTATGAGTATTGGTCTCTAACAATGAAGGATTTGTATATAGGACAAGATGTATGGGAGATAGTTCAAAATGGCTATACAGAACTAGCATATCATGCGACATAGAATAATCTCACACAAGCTAAGAAGGATTCCCTGAGGGAACAAGGGAAGGAAAAAAAAAAGGCTATGTTCTACATACACTAAGCAAAGAATGAAAGCATAGTCCCAAGAGTAGTAGCAATAAAGACAACTAAGAAGGAATGGGATACACTGGAAACTACTTATCAAGGCTTGGATAAGGTAAAGACTTCCAAATTGCATATTCTTAGAACATATTTTGAATCCATGTCAATGAAAGACACCAAGTCAGTGAACTAATTCTATACTCGAGTTATTGGGTTGATAAATCAACTAAAAATTCATGGATAAAATATAGACTACAAAAGGGTTGTTGAAAAAGTTCTTAGAAGTCTTCCCTAAAGTTTTGAATCCTTGGTTGTGACCTTGGAAGAAAACAAAGACCTATCATAGTTTACCATTGATGAGTTACAAGCCTCACTCATCAATTATGAACATAAACTCAATAGGTCAAATACATCATTAGAAGGTGCATTCATACTGAAGTCATCTATAAGTCATTGAAGGAAGGGGGAGATATAATTCTAGAGGAAAAGGAAGAAGTTTTTTCTGGAGGAGGATGCGAAAGCAGTCCCACAAATGTCACTAATAGAGGATAGAATAAGAACCCTAGTCAGCCAAGTGGTCATAGGTTTGATAAGTAAAAAATACAATGTCATTATTGCAATAAAATTGGTCACTATGCATATGAATGCTGGAAGAAGCAGTATTTAACCAATAAAGGAAAAGGAAAACCCAGTTGAGCAACAACAACACTTTGTCAAGAAGAATGTTATTGGCATGTGCATCCCCAATTTAATGCAATGATGTATAAGAAATTCCATGTGACATATGGTATTTAGATTCAAGTTGCAACAATCATATGACTGGTAATGCAATTTTTTTTCCATTCTAGATTAATCAATTTAAACCGATGTCACACTTGCAGATAATGTCCAACTCACTGTTTTGGGAAAATGTATTGTTGGTAATCTAACCAAACAGGGGGAGCGAAAGATTATGTCAAAGTTATATTATGTCAAAGGTGTGAAACACAATTTGTTGATTATTGGACAACTGATATAGAAAGGTTACAGAGTCTACAAGGAAGACAATTATTGTGTGATTAAATATTTGCGTCCAAGCAACCAACTGATAAAAAAAGTACCAATGAAAAGCAATCGCTTTTTTCCTTTGAGGATAATGCCAGGAATTAAAGGAAAGGAAAATTCAGGAACTACATTCAATGTAGAAAGAAAACAAGTAGACAAGCACTGCGACAAGAAACAAAAGGAAAACATTGGAATTCAAGTAGCGTTTCTATCAAAGGTTCAGAATGAGTCCTAGCTATGGCATTTCAGATTTGGACATCTGAATTTTGGTGGGTTGAAGCTACTACACACGAAGTATATTGTAAAAGGATTTCCATTGATCAATAAGCCATAAAGAGTTTGTGAAGGCTGCATTTTTGGCAAGTAGCATAGAGAGACTTTTCTAGTTAGAAAGTCATACAGAGCACACACACCACTTGAGATTGTGCACTCTAGTATTTGTGGCCCAATGCAAAAATCATCCATGGGAGGTTGCAATTACTTTTATTGATGACTTCATAGGAAAAACATGGGTATATTTTCTAGAAACTAAACCTGATGCATTTAGTTATTTCAGCGGTTTTAGGCAATCGTGGAGAACCATAGTGGATACAAGATCTAAATATTAAGGATGGATAGAAGCACTGAATATGTATCGAATTAATTCCTAAATTTTTGCAAGACCCATGGCGTACAAAAGAAATTCACTACATGGTATACACCTTAGTAGAATGGTGTCACAAAGAGAAAGAACAGAACCATTATGGAGATGGCGCACAACATGATGGAAACCAAGCATTTTCCAAATGAATATTGGGATGAAGCAGACCCAACTGCTTTATATATTATGAACCATTGTTCGACAAAGAGTGTGAAGAACAAATTTCCTGAAGAAGCATGGACAGGTATGAATCACAATGTTTCTCATTTAAAAGGTTTTGGTTGTGTAGGATATGCTCATGTTCTAGACGAGCTAAGAAAGACATTAAACCAGAAGGGTTAGAAATGTAATTTTTTTTGTTACTCTAAAGACACACAAGCATATATTAAGTTATATGACCCTATTGCAAGGAAATTAATCATCATTTGTGATGTTCAATTTGTCGAGAATGAATCATGGGATGGAACCGTCGAGAGTAAAGTCAAAATTGTGTCGATTTTCAAGCATGATGACATCTAGGAGGAAGTGGTTCAAACACGACATGTAAGCAAAAACGTTGCAACATCGTCGGCTCCAAGAAAACCGTGACATGGTTCAACACAAGGACTGTTGACACAAGTCATAGCTCAAGCTGTGCCAGCAAGCACACCAAGAGGTCAACAAAATCCTTCAATAAATTCGTCAAGGTTGACATCGATAGATCCAATAAAGATAAGAAGTTTGCATGATATACATGAAACTAGTGACAAGAAGTCTGCATGAAATATATGAAGTTGGTACACCAAACTCATTCTCTCTCTCAAATAGATGAAATACGCTAGCATTTGAGGAAGTTTGCAAAGAAGAAGTATGGATACAAGCCATGGATGAAGAAATAGAACACATTAAGAAGAATCAAACATGGGAACTGGTAGATGTACCAAAAGATAAAGATGTAATCATTGTCAAATGGATTTACAATACCAAGCAAGATGACAATGGGAATGTGTAGAAGCACAAGGCAAGAATGTTCACAAGAGGTTTCACTCAACAGCCCTCCATAGACAATATGGAAATTTTGCACTTGTCACACGCATGGATACAATCAAAAGAGTTTGGGCCATTGTTGCAAAAAATGAATGGCATGTTTATCAAATGGATGTTAAATCAACATTTTTGAATGACTATCTGGAGGATGAAGTGTATGTGGAGCAACCACAAGGCTATGAAGTTGCAGGTCAAGAGCAAAAAGTATACAGGTTGAAAAAGATACTCTATGGTTTGAAGCAAGATCCTAGAGCTTGGTAGAGTTGCATTGATCCCTATCTTACCTAGAATGGATTTCAATATGCTCGTGTTTAGCCATTGGTTACAATATGTTGCACACCTCCATTTTTTATGAAATTTTAGAAACATATATGTTTTTTTTTTGCAGATTCCAAATATGTAATTTTTAACAAGAATATACATTTTTTTCTATTTTTTTCTTATTTATCTTGTGTCATTACTCCTCAACTCAAAAAACGCATTTCCAAATAATTGCATTAATACATTCAAACATTGCACCCACAATTGACATACTGTTTTCGAGGTTTAATCACTTAGATAATATATGTGTGTGTGTGTGTGTGTGTGTGTGTGTGTGTGTGTGTGTCTTATTTTTATTTTTGGAAAAATAGTTGTGCACTAGTACTAATCTGTTCTCTATATGTCTACCAATTTCGTAAGTTTATTCCATCATTTAGTCACTCAAATCCTGCACCCACAAAAAAATATACCTTATAATTTGTCCCAAAAATAAAACTAAAAATTTCTCGTTAAAAAAGATCTAACTTTAGATAGTTAAGCACATTTTCAATAGAAAAAATTATATATTTGGGAACGTCATTCAATTTCCTACATTTCTTTTTTTACTCATCACAAGATTCATTGTGTAAGTGTTTCAAAATATCCATGTAATTTGATGGATGCTTGTTTTTTCAGTTTTGTATTACATCTAACGTGCCAAAAGGGACCCTTGTTAGCTTGCACACACCCTTATATTGACGTGTTCAACATGTTATTGTTTCAATTTTTTTTTCCTTTATACATCACACCTATATGTAGGATAGGGAATAGATAAGATAGATTAAAAAACAACTTAGACATAATTTAGTTATAAAATTAGAATTAAAGTTTTATTTCATAGCTTACATCTATAGGTTTTTTCTAGGAGTTACTAAACAATTTCAGTTTAGAAGCTACTAAAATTGTTTACTTCAATTTTTGGAATCTGCATAATAGATCCTATAATAGTACATCTTAATTAAATTATACTTTTAGGATCATAGTTGCATTCAATAAGTCATTTAAATCTAATTTCAAATTTTATCTTTTAGGGAGCAATTTTGCATAGTGGTAACGGGGCTTTGTTCCTATAAGAGGTCGCTACTCCAAACACACAAAGAGTTTCTTTATGCATTGCGTGTGGGATGCTTCTTCTCATTACATGTTTCTCTTGTTTTTCCTTGTGGTATATTTTAATATGGGCACTATCATGTCAACAATAAGCACATATCTCATCAAGAAACTGCTCTACTTGAAACGTTATTCTATTAAGTGGTTAGCATGACATGAGAGCATTGAAACAAAAGCATGCACATTCATATTTTCCTTCACTTTATGTTTTTCTTCACTTTAAAGTATATCACTATAATGCAATGTGACTTGAAATATTTACATTTAGCGGGAAACATTTTTGGAAAACTTTACTATATTTGGAAAACACTTATTTAACTTCTCATTGAGGGCTTGACTTATATTTTAAGTTGGTTTGGTGATAATATCCACCTAAGATTCAATACCTCGAGATAAATTTTGTGCCCTTCAAATAGTATATAGTTAGGGAAATCCATGACCAACACAATAAGGTTGAGCATGGTTATCCATCGGAAACCGACGACATTTCACGTGTATCCATGTTGCGTTCCTTCTCCCAGTCATGGGTCGTTCACGTGGAATGAATGGAATACAGCCGGACACCTAAACTTTAATTTATATGGAGACAAACTTAAAAGTAAAGATAGGTAGCATCGGAGGAGGACAAACAAATTTTGTATTAAGATTAAAGTGTTGCGTATGGTTCGTGTTTGGCTTGTATGCATAGAGAGAAATATTTATAATCTTATGTTTCTCTGAAAAAAAAAATGGGTAGCAACTTTTATGTCGTTATCACAGATGGATCGAAACATGCATAGCAATCAATGGCTTGTAACAATGGTAAACATAGGCATCGATGGTGATGCTTGTCTTTTTTAGTAGAGTGGAGACAAAGGTAAATCATGAGGCGTGGATGGTCATCCTTGTCTTTGCCCATTCATGAACCTCGATGCTTTAGAATGGTCTAGATTCAAATAATTGTTTTTCATTCATGAACTTCGATGCATTAGAATGGTCTAGATTCAAATAATTGTTTTTTTTATATTGCATACTTTACACTTATCTTTCCTTAATGTTTTACGTCATGTTAATGATATAAAATAGTATCGGGACTCTAAAAGCATTTTTTAATCTTTTTCAGAGGAAAAAATACCAGTCTTTGTTATTTATATGAATCAAAAGACATCTTTTACAATATCAGCATGATAACGGCCAAAATCCAAAGCCAAATCATGACAGAACATAACAGCAGAAGTATCAATACATATCAGCATGAACTAATCAATCTGAGAGTCACCATCATCATCAATAAATGTTAAACAAAGCAGCAGAAATATAAGAAAAAGTCTGAACATAGCAGACTTTTTTCATCATCCTTGTAGTAACAGGTCAGATAGTACTGTGAATTCGAAGATGAACTTCAATCATACATATCAGAGCAGAGTGCTGGCAAGAAGGACTCAATCATAGAACAAAAAGAGATATCAAATCATAGCCATAATCATGCTGAAAAACAAAGTCAGCTACTCTAAAAGAGATAAAGATTGCCTTGGTTCACAATCATTCTCTCCAAAGATTCTGAATATGTAATAACTCCCATATCCAATTTCAGTCCTAGTTATGCTCACGATATGTATGCTTGAAGATCACCGGCGGGGCCTTTTGAAGTATATGTCTTATATCGCAACACCAGTGCATCAGAGATGGAACATCAAGTGCAGAAATTCTGTTAATCCATGAGATAATAACCAATGAGTCCCCATATATTTGCTGAATAGGGATACGCATCATAAGGCTGACTTTTAGTATTGCCCAGCAAGCCAATAATTCCGCTCTAGTGTTAGAGCTTCTGCCACAACCCATAGAAAAGCTAAAGAAATGCATATCATTGATATAAATCATAAAACCAGATCCTCCCAAATTTTCCGCAGCAGCACCATCAAAAAAGCCACAAGGAAAACATTTTGTTGGTTTAGGTCCAATAATGCGAGCTTTACAGATTTTCAAAGGCACAGGGAAAGAAATAATCAGCCCTTCAATTCTTGCAATCAAGGCTGGGATGGAGGGTTTCTTATCTTCAAATATGCAGAAATTACGAGTGAGCCAAATTCCCCAACATATAAACAGAGGAAGGAATAAGTAAGGGGCAGAACTCGCAGAACAGGTGAACCATCTGTCCAAGTAGGAGTGGACAGAGCTGAAACTAGGGAAAGAGCAACTGAATTTTCTCTCAAAGAAGGTGTAAATACGGGCAGAAAAATGACAGCAGAAAAAAAGGTGATGTAAATCTTCCAAGTTTCCTTCACAAAGTATACATCGGCTAGGCCCACTGATACCTCTAGACTGTAATTGTTCCTAGGTTAAAATCTTCCCATATATCAAAAGCCAGATGAAACATTTTATTTTCAGAGGGATAGGCAAAGACCACAAAATTTTCAGAACCTTATCATTTAATTCTGAACAGCAGTGGGAGATTATACAGGAATAACCTTCAGCAGCAGTTAATGGTCCAATATAATTATTGTGGGACCAGATTAACATGTCACTTTGATCAGTAAGTCGAATACGACCAAATTCCAGGCCTCTAATATAATTATCCCAAATGACTTTCCAATCACCTGTAAGATCAAGTTCTTCTGCTGAAAACCAATAACCTGTTGCATTTGATGTAAAGTTGCGAGCTTGGGCTAAGGAACATATGCCAAAATCCTCTAGATAGTCTCTCAATCCTCTAGGCAGAAGAAAAGAGGATCCTAGCCCCACAATAGGATCTGCCCCCAAGCAAATGGATTCACCATTACCAACTTGCCAAATGGTACCTTTACCAATCCAGTTAATGGTAGCAATGAAACCCTTCCATATGATAGAAGCATTATTAAATATGAAGTGCTTTTCCCTGAGCCATAGGTGAAAGGACTTATTTTTCATATATTTTGTCGTGATAAGGAGGTTCCAGATGCCTTTACTGTGGACAGCCAACCAGAAAGATTTCATTCTCAAAGATAAACTAAAGCTAGGGAGATGCTTAATTCCCCAACCACCATGGGAAGTAGGCCTTGCCAAAATATGCCAATCCACAAGATGATATTTTTTATGCTTAACAGAAGAGCCCCACAGAAAAGAGAATATCACCTTTCTGAGTTTATCTAGAATAGAGGAAGGAATCGGAATCAATGACAGCCAGTAGACGGGAATACTGGAAAGAACAACACGTATAAGAACAAGTCTACCTCCCATAGAAAGAAGCCTGTTTGTCCAATGGGAGATTTTCTTTTCAAATTTCGAAACCATCCAGAGCCAATCCTTTACCAAGTAACCATTTGGTTTCAATAAATATCCCAAGTAATTAAAACCTTTCCGAAAATCATCAGACCTGTAAGGGAGGATACCAGAGATTCTTTGAAGAATTGCCTCATCTACACCTTTTTGCAGAAAACAAGATTTGTTCCTGTTTATAGACATACCTGAGGCTTCACAGAAAATATCCAGAATGCCTTTGAAAACCAGCCATTCTTCATAGGAGCCCAGACCAAATAAAATCACATCATCTACAAAAAGTAGGTGAGTGAGAGAAAGTTTAGAAGAGACTTTTATGCCTTTAACTTTCCCATTTCGATTTGCTTCCTTAATCAAGAGACTGAGCCCTTCTATAACCAGAATGAACAATAAGGGAGATAGAGGACATCCCTGTCTTAAGCCCCTCGAGGCAGGAAAGAAGGATGAAGAAGAGCCATTTATAAGAACGGCAAAATTAGCTGAGGAAATGCATCCCAGGATCCAGTTTACTCCAATAAGGGGAACACCAATTTGAATAAGAAGAAGACGAATGAATGTCCAATTAAATCTGTCAAAGGCTTTAGATAAGTCCAATTTGAGGATGATGGCAGCTTTATTTTTGGAGTTGACAGAGTGCAGAACTTCCTGAGTTATAGCAATGGGTTCCTAAATAAGCCTATTCTTAAGAAAGACAAATTGTTCGGGAGAGATGGAAGCATCCAGAAAGGTTTAAGCCTCATAGCTGCAATTTTGGATATAAGTTTATAGCAAAGATTACATAGGGAGATAGGACGATAGTTAGCAAAGGAAACAGGCAGATCTGTCTTAGGAATAAGAGCTAGAAAAGTAGAATTGAGAGCAGGAGGCACTCTGCCCGAGATTCTAGCTGATTCCACCACTTTAACAAGGAGAGAACCCAGAAGATCAAAAAAGAACAAGTAGAACTCAACTGGCCAACCATCCGGTCCAGGAGCTTTATCTTTTTTGAAGAGTTTAAGTGCCTTTTCCACTTCCATAATTGTCACAGGACTTGTGAAGGAATCTTTATCCTCCTGGCTGATATATGCAGGAAAGAGATGAATAACCTTTAGCTGAGATTCTAGATTTGTCAATTTTTCATCTGCAAACATAGTCTTGAAATGTTTAATACCAAGGGCTTTAAGATTTTGATCATCAGAGACCCAGGTGCCAAACTCATCTTTTAGACTCCAAATAGCATTATGGTTTTTGCGTGCAGAAGCCACCGCATGAAAAAATTTAGTATTAGCATCCCCTTTAAGAGCCCAGGTTATTCTTCTTTGAAGTCTTGCAGAAGAAATTTCATGATCAGACAACTTTTTTAGAGCAGCTTTGAGAGAGCACAGCTGATGATGCTGTTCTTGATTTAATATAGCTGTCTGAGAGGATTGGAGAAGAGAGCTAATTTCCTCTTCCAAAGCAGCTGATTTATCTTTCATTTTAAGAGCAGCAGATTTAGTCCACAATTTAACCTTATCTTTTAGAGATCGAAGTCTACAGGAGAGATCATTCATGGCATCCAAAGAGGGATCCGGTTGAATAAGAGGCCATTCAGAACGAACCATCTGAAAAAATTATTCATTTTCTAACCAAGTATGATTGAACTTAAAAGGATAAGTACAAGGATTGAGATGGTCAATCCATTCCAAGACAATAGGAAAGTGATTAGAAATCCCACTTCTATGAATCCAAGCTCTATATTTTGGCAGAGAGCTGATCAGCTGATCTGACAACAAGAAATGATCTAGCCTTTTAGAAATACCATCTTCCCCAATCCTTCCATTCCTCCAAGTAGGCCCAGCACAGGGAGGAGCAACATCCACTAAGTGATGATCAGAGAAAAGATTCGAGAAAAAAGAGCCCAAAGGATCTGGAAGGGCTTTGGATCCCCAAATTTCTGAAGCATTCAAAGTGAGATTAAGATCCCTTGCTAAGATGAGATTTGGCAGAGAAAGAAGTCCTCTCGTAGCTACAGCATTCCAGAATGAAACCCGATTGAGATAAGGACCATAGCAGTTTAATATTGAGAGATTAAGGGAAGATCCCTGAATCGAGGCTTTCAACAGAATACCAGCAATCGTCTGAAAGGCTTTGCACTTAATGTTTTTTGGATTCCAACCAGAGAGAATACCTCCAGAGAGGCCAATAGAATTAAGAGCACAGAACTCCCATCCCAGACAGAGTTTAGAAAAGGCATATAAAGAAGGATAATGACCAATCATAGTTTCTTGAAAAAGAACAATATCAGGAGAAAGAACATACAGCATATGGCGAAGACCTTTTTGTTTGGACAGACTCCCCAGGCCATGAACATTCAGTGAAAGTATGCGCATTAAGAAACTGATTTGTCAGGGGTTGAAGCTCTAAGGACCCGAGGAGAGGGAGAAGAGAGAGATCTCTCAGCTGCTTTTAATCTCTCAGAAAGAGGAGTGTAGAGAGATCTCTCAGCTGTTTTTAATCTAAATACATGTATATGTACATTTTGTTTTTTCGTAAAGTAAGTGAACCAGGTTTATGTTAAATAGTGTTCATTTGGATTCAAATGATGTATATAATCATAATTGTGTAAGTTTTTACTTAGTAGTATATATACATAGTAATAATTAAATTAATATGTTTTTGTGTTTGATATATTTATAGTATGTTTCTACATGTATATATTTCAGATATTGATAAAAAAATTCTTAAATAATGTGTCAGTAATAGTTAATTTAATATAACAACCACTTAATTTGTGATTGTTAAACTCATAGTTGAAGTTAAGCTCATAGTTGTATAATCATTACAATTAAGCTAATAGTTGTATCTAATAGTTAATTTAAAAGGTTAATATAAAGTTATTGCAGTTAATATAATAGCTCTGAGTTATCTGGATTCCTAGCTTCCAAATGGAGTTCGACTAAGCCTTATGCACATTAACTCAACTCCCAACTGCAAGATGGAGATAGACTATCACATGAGCCACACATTACCACACCACTAAGTGTAGTTATCACAGGAATTTAGAGGAGTCTATTAGGACTGAGTGTCACATGAATTGCACATTAGCTCGACTTCTAGCTATAAAATGCAATTCAACTAAACTTTGTGCACATTAGCTCAACTTCCAATTGCTAAATGGAGTTCCACTGTCACATAGACTACACATTACCATGCCATTAAATTCATTGATCATATGAGCTATTATTATTATTATTATTATTCAACTACCACAAAGTGCAGTTATCACATGAACTATTTTCGATCTTTTAAAAATTGCTAACTATGAATTTTGAATGATGCCCATAGAATCAATATGAACAATACACTTGTCTCATTCTCGTCCATAGATGGTAGTCCACCCCAAAATTCTAAGATATATATGGTTTTCAGAGTAAAAATAATTATGAGCATAGATTATGATTGTAACTAGATTGGTAAAAAGTGGTAGTTAAGTTTCCACACGTCACTAGTTTCAAATCAGAACACACATAAAGCATTTTGATTTGAAACTATATAGCTAAGATGTTTCTCCACTTTTAATTTTAACATGGATTCATACCTTGAGCAAGCTCAAACATATGCCTCTAGTGATGGGATTTTATCATGTATCACAAGCAAGCTTAAAAAATATGACTTCACTAGTTTTCGAAACATGGGTATAGAGTATCATGTATCTATAGGTTTCTCCCACATTCGTGGTTTTAACTTGGGTACAGAGTTCCAAAGTATCATGTATAGAGTTTTTTATCAATTTTGTAAAAAAAATACAGCTTAACAATAATTTCATATTAATAATGTTGAAAAACTGCCGGTTAACAATAATGTTTCTCTCAATAAAACAATGCGACGGAGAGAAAGAACATAGCCATTACGGAAGCCAAGAATTTTGCAAATCAATATTGGGATGAAGCAATCCCAATTGCTGTATATATTATGAACCGGTGTCCGACAAAGAGTGTGAAGAACAAAGTTCCTCAAGAAGCATGTACATGTATGAATCACAGTGTTCTCATTTAAAAGGTTTTGGTTGTGTGGCACATGCTCATGTTCTAGATGATCTGAGAAAGACATTAGAAATTAGATTCTATGATTTGAAGCAATATCCTAGAGCTTGGTATAGTTGCATTGATTCCTATCTCACCTAGAATGGATTTCACAGAAGTGAAAGTGAACCGATGTTGTACACCAAAGCTAATGAGAAAGGTAACATGTTAATTATCTTCCTGTATGTAGATGATTTAATATTTATTGGTGATTTTGGCATAAAGTATTTTAATGCACTCATGGAAAGAGAATTTGAAATGACCGATTTGGGGATTATGAAGTTTTTTGTGAGCATTGAAATCCAACAGTCTGAGAGTGGTAATATTTATATCACAATCGAAGTATGCAAGTGCAGTTTTTAAAAGATTCAATATGTCTAATTGCAAGACACGGGGTCACTTCACTTAGTGAAACCATGCCATAACACGTTCATTCGTGGCATATGAAACAATACCACTATTTTCAAAAAATAATGGAAAATACCTCCAAAAATCATTTTTTCAACCCCCTCCCAATATGCCTTCTCGATTTTAAAAAACCCCTATTTTCGCTATATATTGCATGTATCCATTTTTTCATTTATATTTTTTATACCCCTTTATATTTCTACCTAGTATATTGACATGATACCCCACATACATTCTACAATGCACCTTGCTTCTTTTGATGTATATTGTGGATGCACATTACTTCACCCACAATGATCAACATCATAGAGATCACATTCATTTCCTAAATTAACTCTAGTTTGTCACTCTTCCTTTGACCCTTTTCCTCTCAACAATGGACAGTCACATCAAGGTTCTACATGATGTCTAAAACATGGCTAAACACTCGCTACTTGACACTACTTGACCATTTTTCAAAATCAAGAGAAAAAACACCAAAGGCTTGATAAAAATCAGAGTATATCTACACAAATATTGTTAAATTCAATAGACAAATAGAGATATGTTTTTACCTTTTTCCTCTCAACAATGGACAGTCACATCAAAGTTCTACATGATGTCCAAAACAAGTTCAAGTACAAGTTCAGAAAACCAAATAACTAACTACATTTCTAACCATTTGTCTCACATTTCTAACCAAATAACTAACTACATTTCTAACCATTTGAAAACCAATTTCAAGATATTTGTTTAAGCCTACATCATTTGCAATTTTGTTTATTATTTTATGGGAATGTCATGTTACATAACGTTACACAACAAAACACTTTCAACATCTCCCCATGCTGGGTTGTAAGCACCTCCCTACTCTCAGTGCAATATAGAGGTTTAGTCAAATATTAATACAAAATAAACTAGTAAAAGGGTAAATTATTACTCTTAACTACTAACAAGAAGATTATACCTTAGTATGAAGTTCATGAGGAAATGTTGCAAGTGTTGAAGCATTATCCATATCAACAGGTTGTCCATCAAAGAGATGAGCCTGAAGCAATATCTGTGCTCATTGCTGTGTAAGGACCTCTACTTGTATATCTAGAGGATGGGCAGCAAGGAATTCTGGATCAATATCCTCAGTAGCTGGTGGCTGATTATTTGTATGTTGTGCTGCCTGATTATGCTAGGAATCAAGCACCTCTATTCTTAACTCTTCAGGAAGAGCCTCTAGGAATGTAGGATCAATAGAATTAGATCTCGCCACCACAGTATTTTGCTGTTGCTCATTGGGAGTATGTGCAGGCACATTTTGACTCCTCTCCCTGGCAATTTCTGGCTAGGATTGTTCTCTATTACTATTTTCATCTTGCACACCTTCCATATTTCCTGATGCATCAATTTGTCCGAGGTTTTTCAGTTCCATCGGCACTTCCAATTTCTACTTCCAAGCTGCAAAGGCTTTCACCTAATATAGCACCACTATCACTGCTATCAT
>LPNX010886836.1:503670-549621 GCA_001517045.1 Pseudotsuga menziesii | reverse complement strand
TCCTCCAAAATTAATAAATATTATTTTATTATTTTAACTATTATTTTATTAATTCATTTTAGGAGGCCCATTTTGAGTTGAAATTTCCTCTAATGCTTGGCTCACAACTTCAACATCATGCATGACTCGCTCATTGCGCTCATCTTGCATCTCAAGTCATGGTGAACAACAGCTATAGTCTGAGTTCCTTGCTCCAAAGAAGCCTATTGCAAAGGTTGAGTTGAAATATTGTTGGTATTATTGGCACTATTATCTTCAATATGGGATTTCCCATGTTCCTCAATTCTCTGTATATCATTTTCCTATGATTGTAGAGTTTCTATCATTCCAGTACCATCTTCTGCAGCTTGTGAAGCAGTAGCTTCACCTTTTTCTTATGATTTGGTGGTATCATGGGCCTAATCTGATGGAGTATCATCAACTGGTTGAGCTCTCTGTAACTGAGAAACAAACTGCTCCTCAATCCACAATGCTATGGTAGTTCCACTCATTCCTCTAATATACTGATTATCAGCTACTCAAACGCTACTCAAACGATTTCCTGGTCGTCCACTTCGAAGTGTTCAAAAAATCGAATCCAGATGGGATGGAGCTGAAGTACTTTCAATATTACTCTCAGTGACAACCCTATCATTCTCTGCAATCATAAACACATTACATTATATATGTCCTTAAACTCTGAATTCTAAAGTTTAAACCCAAAAAAAAAGAAGCTTATAATCTATCAGATGTTCAACAAGTAGAAATGTTAAAAATTACCTATTGCTCGGCAGCGCACTGATCTAGATGGAGCAAATGGTCCAATGAGAAGAGGGTGTTGAATTGCGGTTCCACGGTCATCAGTCCTTCCTAGAAGATTATAGATAGAGGTAGTGCATCCTTGTTGTCGATTTGCCCCAAAAAATTCTTCAATAGGAATCACATGAAATGGATCAGATGGAAAATCACCTTCAGCTCAACCAAGCACTTCAAAATGATCAAACACATTGATCCCATCCTCCAATATCAATATAAATTTATTCTCATCATCATCATCTTATTCATCTTCCAAGACATCATAATCATCACCAAGATCATTAACATCATGGTCGACATCTAGATGTGACAAATGATGTACATTATCCTCATCTTCTTCCTCATCTTCTACATCTTCTTCTCCACCATGCCCACTAATCTCCTCTTCTTCATCCTCATCCACTAAACTATCTTTCCCACCATGTTCAATGCTAAAACTCACAACCACAAACATCTTCCTCAATACCCTCATTCATAAAATCCTCTTCAGACTCCATCATCAAATTTCCAACAGTTTGGACAGATGTAATTGCGTCATGGGAATATTCCATTTGGTCAGACTTTGCTTCATTCTATTGAGAATGAGAAATTGTGTCTGCTGATGGTGTTTCCTCATTCTGGTGTTGATGCACATTGGAGCTAGAAATGCCAAGATTGCTACTTTTGTGTTGAGCATCTTCATGGCCTTGTACCTATTCCACAGTTAAGGACTCCAAAGTCTTCACAGTTCCATTTGTAATTTTAACACACTCTGTTATAGCTGATTTTACCACTCTAGGTGAATCACACTTGTATGGCCTTCCCCTGTCCCTCTGCAGACTCCTTAGATCCCTTGGACAATTTTTTGTCCTTTGATGTTTCCTTGACCATCCCTAAAAACATGTGAAAATTAATACACGCGACTTTTAAACCCCTAATCACGTATATACGCGGGTTTGACCCCTAAAACTGTGTACATCGGGATGTGTGCATAATCCAAATCTTTTTGGAGTTTTCCTTGACATGGATCCGACTCACTTGACTCCTGGCCTTCCTTATGCCTTGAGATCGCTCGGATTCGACCTTTCATTACCCCTTTGAAAAGCTATATAAGGAACTCTTTGGTACATTGAAGGTATATGAGAGAATTGAGAGCAAAGAAACTATAGTCCATTGTTGCCGGAACTTGTACTTGAGCCTGCATCCCTTTGTCCCTTGGAGCACTTTTGTGTTCTTCCCAAGCTTGCCTTTGGCTTGTGAGCTTTCTATCGAGAGATGGAGGATTGAGGTGGTGGAGACCCAAGTGGGGGATTCAGTTTCTCTGATTTACAGACGTGCCGATAGAGGTTGTATCCATTGTAATCTCTGATTTTATATTAATAGAAATATCTTTTTCTGTCCAATAATGTATGTTTGAAGGAATATTTCATCCATGGGTGATTTCAAATGCTTATACATTATTGATTATATATGCTAGAATAGATCTAAAACCAATATATATAGTATGCTTGTATTGTTTACTTGTTGTTGAGGAAGTAATATATCAATTCAAGCTGAAGTTGGAACGCTCAACGGGGATCTACTTCAACTGTCCGGAATAAGGTACGAGGTCTGATCCTTTAGTGTTAGATATTTAATTTCTATTGCATATTGGAAAGTATTGATTTCTGGAGTCAAGCTGTCTATTGTGGTACCCCAAGCCATAGGAATTTCTCTCCGTAACAGAATTGGCGATTTTGCTGGGGAGTTCCTAGTAGTTGTCCTTTGGGGATTTTCTATCGGCATTCAATGACTTTGATTTGCTCTTTTTTCTCTTGTTTCTGTGTCGGGTCTAGGGGCATGTTGGCCTGGTAGTGTCTGATTGGTGTGAAGTTTGTCTTAGCTTGTCTATTTGCCCTTATTTTTATGCACCTGTCTTCCTGTACGCGAGTTTTTAACTCACAGTCGCATATATACACGGGTTTCATTGCTATTTCCGTGTACACATGCGGGTTTACAACGAACAGTCGTGTATGCCCTTAGTTTTGCCTTCTAGAGGAAGATGGATTGTTGCTGGGTGAATTGTGATGATTGCTGAGTCTCCTTTGATACTGCTAGAGTCTGTATACACCTCTATTTCTGACCAGAGACGTTTTTTTTAGGGTAAAATTTCTTTTTTGAAGAATGTTCTTGTCATTGCATTTTTTATTTTCTATTTTGTGATTAGTGCATTAGATTTCTTTTACCTTAGTACTTTGCTTGAGTGCTGCTTGAGTGTGCTTGCAGAGTCTGGGGGTTGTAGAATCATTCTTTTGCTTTTATATCTCATTTTTATTTCAAAAAATCCAAAAATATTTGCTTATCATCATGCATTGCATCTTGCATTTTGCATAGTACTTGCACTAGATTTGCTTTGGATTATTAGTCAGGATTTCATATAGGAAATCTTGCATTTATAATTTGAAGAAAATTGTGCATTCCATGTAGTAGCATACCATGTTTTTCATGGACACAATGCATTTTCATTGATTGTTAGGTGTACATTTTACTTCATGTTGTGTCATAACACTATTAGTTGCATGGCCATATACCTCTTTTGAGTAATAAAGCCAATTAAAATCAATGCTTAATTAAAATGAACTACACTATTTTATTTGATAGGGTTCACCAACAAGATTAGGTTTTAGGGTCTTGGAATAGTTCATTATGAGTAAATTCTCCAAGACCACTAAACAACAACATGTATGTGTCTGTCCAGGTGAGTGTGTGAAATTCCTTGGTATAACCAGTGTTTCTCAGGGTCCTCCTCTCAAAAGGGAGTTAAGCACGAGGCAGTGTGAGTTGTTATTGATTGGGATGACCCCTAGTCATAACTGAGTAGCACCAGAGATATTTCCAGGATTGTATTCGTATCTGGGGGCTCTTTAGAGAGTTTCAGGCTTTGCTACCCTGCCCATACCGTCAATCCCACCTGCGACTGTCCGCCTGAGCATTTATTATATTGAGGTGACCTTAGTGGCCTTACCTAGGATATCGAGGGGGTACTTTGCAGGGGTTATTCTGTGAGTGTCCCGGCCAGGTTGGGGTCGGAAAGCATAGTCGCTTTATGCGTTGAAGTTGAGGGCCACAATAATTGGTTACATACCTTCGCTTGTTGTGTATGGGAGTCTCAAGCCTCTCCTAGGCGAGACATACCTGCTTCATTTGGGAGCTCACTTATCCTACCCTTGATTGCTTGTATTTGGCTTTATATTTTATTGGTGATTGCTCTGTGCATGTTAGCTTTCCTAGGGTTTGCGTAGATAGAGAGTCTTTTATATTTTTTGAGTCATTGTGGATTCGGGTGCGGCTCCTCACCGTTCTTGTTGTTTGGCAGGACTTCCACCTTCTACATCTCCTCTTCCTTTGGGAGAGATAAATAGACAGTCTAGGTGGACTACTTCGCACATTGATTCACACACCATGGGAGACCATATAGAAGGTATTCCGGAACCACCTTCTCCCATTCATGTGGAATATGGGGAGTTTACTCCTAACTATGATCCTTCACCCGATTTGACTGAGTTAGGTCCTGTGATTTTCGAGATAGGAACTTTTCATGATAGACCTACTTACTGTAGGGTTGATTCCCCATTGATGCATCACCAGTATGGAATGCCAGAGGATGACGAGACTCATTTTGAACCCGCGAGCACTAGTTATCATAGTTATGGTATGTCTGGTTTTCCCACACATGATTTGGCATTCCATGTCGAATCTGAGTTTGAGCTTAACACTATGCCTGGGGGCACTCTCATTCCTTACCATGCGGAGAGGTTTGGGAGCACTAGTCACATTGCACTTTCCATCCCGGCGGTGGAAGCCACATCACATATTCCTCCTAGGTCTAGGGTTAGTGATCCTATTAGGATACCAGATCCAAGACGAGTGACTATAGGGAATATTACGTACATAATTACACAGGTCCCTTCATCCTCTGTCCCTTGCTCTTCGAATTTTCACCCTCCACCTCATTCACGTGGTCCTTCGGGCCGGAACGTTGCTACGAGTCATGTCCGTGCTGCGGTTACTAGACCAGTTGTGTCTCAGGTTCATGCACCACCTGTTGTTTCGGGAGGTCATGTTCATACTTCTAGAGGTCATATTCCTACTTATGGAACATATATTCCTACTTCCGGAATGTATATTCCTACTTACGGAGTGTCTCATGGGACATCGCATGCGATGACTTGTGGACCTTATTATGGGATGCAGTATGGATAGGGTTCTTCACCTTATGGGTGTGGGTATCAACAACCTGCTTACTCTCCAAATTACGGCTTTGTATCTTTGAATAGTCAAGGTAGACCACACTATGGTGCTTCCATGCCACCCTATATGGGTCAAACGGGAGGAGGGCACTATGGCCAAGGCCATGGTGGTTATGGTAATCAGACCTATGTGAATCAGAACTATCAGGGAGTGGTCCATCAACCTAATCATCATAGGCTCCCTTTCCTCCCAACGCTGAATCTTCCTGACTTGTTGAGATTGACGAACGATCTTGTAGCTCATGACCCGGCTTGGCTGGCTGTCCCTACTAAGCTTCCCTCAGACATACCCAAGTTTGAGGGAAAACCAGGAGAGGATCCGAGCAAACATGTTACTACCTTTCACCTATGGTGCTCTTCGAATTCCTTACATCAGGACTCAATCCATTTGAGACTATTTCAATGAACCCTTACAGGGCCTACCACGAAATGGTACATAGAGCTACCTAAGGGGGTGTTCGCTTTGTTCAATGACCTAGTGATGATTTTTCTTAACCACTTCCAGCTACCAGTGCGTTATGACGTTGGTACTGCACTCTTGTCGACATTTTGGCAAGATAAAGCCACACATATCTTGGATCATATCCAAGAGTGGCGTAGACGGAAGAGGTTGATTAAAGCTTTTATATCGCCGAAATTCCTCGTCGAATGGTTCCTTAAGTCATTATTGTCGTATATAGAGAAGCATGTTTCTACATCCGGAGTGCAAAATGAGGAAGAAGCCATTTTTAGGGTGCAGGAACTGGATTTGATTTATGCTTAGTATGGTTTGTTATATGAGATCATTCCCAATGCTCCGCATTCTAGTTTTGACCCTAAAGTTAAACCTGGACCACATGTCGATGGCATTGTTGGTTGCACGAGTGCTAAACCTGCGGATTCGATTGCAAAACAAGTTAGTCAATTGTCAATCAACCAATCTGCTTCGGGACAAGCCACAACTTCGTCTTAACATGACCAAATGGTGAGTGTGCTTTCTGTGCAATCGTCGGACCAGAAGGGTAACCAGCAGCTCAGACGGAATAAAAAGAAGGGTAAGAATAATTGTAAGGGTGGGAATAGGAATGAAAAACCTAATAATAATGACAAGAATGCTCGTAATGCTGGGGGGGACAAGCAAGATAAATGTAAGGTTAAATTTCCTTGCAAGTTGTGTAAGGACGATCACCTCACTTACTTGTGCCCTCGTATCGATGAAGCCTCGAGATTCTTGGCATAGGGCCCAGCTGTGCTGACTAACCCTTTACCTCACAATCAAAATATGAACTCGAGGACCCTTGATCATTCTAGTGGTGATCAAGATCCACCGAAGGGAAGTGGTCATGGTTGCATTAACATGGTACGTGCTGCGAAAGTTGTGACCCATGCGAAGGACTATGGTTCGTCACAACCCAGCCCAGGCAAGGAACCTGATCCACCAGGGACTCCTTTGCGTACTGAAAAACCTGTGGATAAACTTGAAGCTGCACCTCACATTCCTAAGGGAGTCCTTAAGCATTCGGGGCACAATCCTAATGCCCGAGCCGCCCAAAACTATTCTGTTGTCAAGGATTTAGGCCATACTCCTTGTGCGATGTCTGTACTGGAAGTGCTTCAGAGTTGTCCTTCGTAAAGGAAGGATTTTCTTTCTACCCTTGGTGTGAATGATGATAATTCTTCCTCCCTGATTAAATTTGAAACCGCAGGACTTCAGCCTTGCTTTCCTTACTATGTGTCTCTTTTGATTCACATAGAATGTCTTAACATGACTGTCAAGCGCACTGTGATTGACGAAGGTGTCACTGCTTTTGTGATGTCTGTATCATGTTGGAAGGGTTTAGGATCCCCTGAGTTGTCTAAGTCTGCGACCATGTTAACTGAGTTCGATGGGAGATCGTTTAGGCCGCACGATATTCTCCCTTCCCTTAAGGTTCGTTTGGGAGGGAAGACCATTGCAATAGAGGTCGAGGTGGTTGATGCACCCCTTGACTACAATCTCTTGCTGGGTAGGAATTGGATGTACAGCATGTAAGCCATAGCTTCTTCCCTATTTCACCTTGTATGCTTTCCAGTTAACGGGAAGATAGTCACGATTGATCAAACATCATTCAATAATCTGTCAGTTACCGCATCTTCGGGAGCTTCGATCCTGATCATTGAGCACTCTCAGCCGGCAACTAGGAGTGTGGGTGTAGGCATGTATCCATCCCTCATGGGGATTTTTAGTTGTCCTGCACTGATCCTTATGATAGGGTCTAGTCCCAGTGAGGCTTCGACATCTTTGAGATCGGTGTCTTTTCGCATGAGTCATATGGAAGATCTTTGGATTCTTCCTTCACTAAGTACTCCAAGTGAGCCCATCGTGACGGACATGCCGTTGCCTGCAACTATGGTAGATTATCAAGCTAATCTTGACTATGTTACAGAGCCCAGTCCTTCCTCTTCACGGACAGAGGAGGAGGACCCTTATGTGCTGCCTGCATGGGCAGTACAGTCTTCTCATGTGCATGACTACCTTGATAGTGTTTTTCCTTCAGATGAAGCAATTATTGAGGCTATGTCGGGAGTTGAGCCACCATGGGAAGAGCTCCATCATAGGTATTACTTTCTTCCGAAGCTTGACCGCTTGGAGAGTGAGGAATTTAGGGAGGTTCTTAGCGAGAGAATTAGTAGTCCCATGGTTCCATTAAGCTCTCCTGGTCCGATGGCTGATGGGAACATGGAAAATATATCTCCAACGATTCCTATCAATATCTCTCATGATCTTGGCAGGATAGAGAATGTCTATATTGGGGCAGAATGTTCCCATGCTGAGATTCAAGAATACACCGAGCTGTTTAAATAATTCTGTGATATCTTTTCTTGGTATTACGATGAAATGCCAGGCATCGACCCTCGCATTGTTGAACATGAGATTAAGACTTATCCCAACACTAAGCTTGTTCGACAATGCTTGCGTGCAGTGAATCCTAGGAAAGCACTCGCGATTAAGGCAGAGATAGAGAAACTGTTGAAAGCCGGTTTTATCTATCCCATTCCCTTGACGGAATGGATTTCAAACCCCATTCCGGTGGATAAGAAGCAATGAGCGATCCGCATATGTAATGATTTCCGTGATTTGACTCGTGCCTGTCCTAAGGACAATTTCCCCACACCATTTATTGATCAGATTTTGGATGAGTGTGTGGGTAGCGAGGTTTTTTCCTTCATGGATGGCTTTTCCGGATATAATCAAATACAAATTAAACCTAAGGACCAACATAAGACTGCATTTATTTGTCCTTGGGGAATTTTTTCATATCGAAAAATTCCTTTTGGCCTTAAGAACGCCAGAGCTACTTTTCAGTGGGCTATGACCTTGATCTTCCACAATCTCAAGTCGATTATCGAAGTATTTTTGGATGACCTTCCTGCTCATTCTCATATGAGAATGCATCATTCCTATCACTGGAGATTGGTATTTGAAAGATGCCACCATTATTTGGTTAGGTTAAATCCTCACAAGTGCATCTTTTGTGTGAAGTCAGGCCACTTATTAGGATTCATCATTTCTAAAGAGGGTATAAGAGTCGACCCTTGAAGGTTGAGGCAATACTTTAGTTGTCTCCCTCGAAAAATATTCGTCATCTTCAATGTTTGCAAGGCATGGCAAACTTCTTACGAAGATTCGTTGTCAATTTTTCCAATTTGACTAGAGGCTTCATGCATCTTTTGAAGAAGGACACCACCTTTAGTTTGGATGAGTGAGCCCAGGAGTCCTTTGATGCGCTCAAGCGAGCCCTAGCATCGGCCCCGGTGATTAGTTCCCCAGACTATAGCCGTGATTTTCTACTTTATGTGGCCACGTCCATGGAGACGATTGGTATGGTTTTGGTTCAAGAGGATGAGGAGTTCCAAGAGCATGTCATATACTATATAAGCTGAAATCTTATTGACATGGGGATTTGTTATTCTCATGTGGAGAAGCTTGCTTAGCTACTGTACATGCAGTTCAATGGTTGAGACATTATATTCTCCTTCGCCAGACCTTGGTTGTACCCCATGTCAATCCGTTTCAATTCGTCCTCACTCAAACGATGATTGGGGGAAAATATAATAAATGGATCATCTTACAAGAATTCGATCTCGAATTTGTTTCAGCAAAATCAAAGAAATCGTTAATTTTTGCAAAGCTTATATCAGATTTCCCAAGCGAGGCCGAGGAGTTGGTTTGTGAAGATACATTTATCGATGAGCACATATTATTAATCTCAAATTTAGACCCATGGTATGGGGATATCATTATATATTTACAAACATTGGAGGTCCCTACTCACCTCTCACAGGATGAACAACGACGATTACGTCATGTGTCTAAGAATTACCTCATAGTGGATAACACTTTGTACCGCCATGGGGTAGATTCCATTTTACGACGTTGTTTAACTCATGATGAGGTTGAGGTAATGCTGAATGATTGCCATGGAGGGGTGTGTGGTGGTCATTTATCTGGGCTTTCTACAGCCCAAAAAATCTTAAGAGCGGGTTATTTTTGGCCGTCGATCTTTAAGGATTGTGTTGATGCGGTCAAGAGGTGCCACCCTTGCCAGGTGTTTGCATGTAATATGCGCTCGAAACCTGCCTCGTTACATCCCATCATCACCATCAGTCCCTTCACTAAGTGGGGGCTTGATTTTATGGATTGCAACCTAGTTTCAGCTTGGGGGCATCATCATATCATAGTGGCTGTTGATTACTTCACGAAATGGGCTGAGGCTATGCCTACAGTTAAATCCAATGGTGAGATAGCCGTGCACTTTGTATTCAACCAGATTATTACTCGGTTCGGGATTCCTAAAGAGCTTGTCACTGACCATGGCTCTCACTTTCAGAATCGTATGATGGAAGAGTTGGCATCAAAGTTAGGGTACAAACAAGAGCATTCCTCCTCTTACTACCCTCAAGCGAATGGACAGGTAGAAGCAGTGCACAAGTCACTCAAATCCATTCTCCAATGAACCATCACACATAGCCAGAATTATTGGCACATTATGTTATATCCTGCTTTGTGGGCATATCGAACTGCTGTTAAGACTGCCACGGGTTTTCTCCATATCAACTTGTACATGGAGTGGAGTCGGTATTGCTGGTTGAATGCAAGATTCCTTCTTTGAAGTTAGCCGTAGAGTTCTTACCAGACACTTCACCATTGGAGGAGCATTTGGTCCACCTTGAGCAACTTGATGAGTAGCGTCGAGATGCCTTGGTGGCTCTAGAAGTAAATAAACATCGTGTAAAGGTCCAGTACAATAAGTCTGTCTGTCCAAGGAGGTTTAGTGATAGAGACTTGGTCCTTTTGTGGGACCAACTAAAAGAACCCTTGGGGGCAGGAAAGTTTAGCCCCATGTGGCGTGGTCCTTATGTCGTCAAACGTGTGTTAGAGAAGGGCACTTATGAGTTAGTGGATTATGAGGGAATGGCCTTGGCGGAGCCTAGAAATTGGCTCTATCTCAAAAGATACTATGCATGATTTTCAGCCAAGGCTGGTTATTGTATATTATTGTACAGTTTTGCATAGGTAGGTCTTTTTCTTAGAGTGATCAGGTTTGTGATTAGTTTCCGTTTATTTTGGCAGATGTCAATGGAATCTTCCACCTTCGTAGGATTCACTGATGGTGTGAGCAGTCACACTCAACACTCAGCCTCTGCTGCTTGGGTGATTTATACTCCTATGGGTCAAGTATTGTCTTCAGGAGGTGTATGTCTATGACCATCTTCAAACAATGTTGTTGAATATAGTGCCGTTATTGAGCTTCTATGGGATGCCATTTCACATGGCGTTCTCTCTCTTGAGGTACATCTTGATTCGGAGTTAGTAGTGTCATAGCTTAATGGTTTCTACCATGTTAGAGATTCGACGTTATTAATAAGATTCTTACGTGTGAGATTATTAGAATGGCAATTTGACAATATAACATACATACACATTCCAAGAATTAATAATAAAGTTGCTGACTCATATGCTAACTACGTGTTAGATTGGCATTTGTTTCATACACAATAAATTCATCACAAACACAAATTTTTTACACATGTAAATAAATAAACCGATCATCATAAATTTTGTTATAAACATCCAAAATGTGGTAATACATAGTGTCATGATACAAAAATGGGGCTCTTGTGCCACCAAAATAAATACACGGTAATACAAAACGTGTCACTCCCAGGTATCTAAGCCTGTGGAGGAGGAGGGGGGTTGTGATCATGGAATGTCACTATGGCTCTAGCTAGCCGTCGGAATAATCGCACCCATGCTCGTGGTACACCCACCACCTGGCACTGCATAGCCTCAGGCAAGTCCTCCACTTGTGCCATGGGAACTCTGTGTGTTAGCCTAACAAAGTTGGTATGAATGCTCTGGAGCATCCGCTCTGTATCCACACCCGTGATATCGTCTCCTCTTCCCCTTTGTCTGTGATGAGGGAAGCCTTCAGGCTACCGTGGTCCCACATCTGCATGCATATGGTAGATGTTACTATGTATTGTCACCCAAAAATATGTCTTTTGATTCCATATAATCAGAAAACACAAAAAAATTAAATAACTCAAAAATTTAAAGAGAGGGTCGAGGTTCATTACCTATGTCACCGTATGCCGATCCTGGTGGTAGCGGCATGTCTGGGTCCCCCCGAAAATCTATCCCCGCATAGGGGTAGTCATTGATGGCAACTATCTGTCGTCGCCACCATGGAAATAAATCAGCTGGATAGGGTTTGGACACCCTACCTCCCCCCAGTCTGTGCATCGCATCCACCCATTGCCGTTGGGCCGGATATCGAACCCCGTGTAGACGAACGTCAACTCTAGGGTTCAATCCTAGAACACGCTCGAAGAAAAATGTGCTCAGTATGCTGCTGAAACCGAAGTTTTGCACTCTGCCCATATTACACTCACTAAGTTGATGTTTCATGTTGCTCAGTAGTGTAGTGCTCCAGTCATAAACCGTGGGTCTCACGCACTCCACTGCATAGAACATCAGAGGCTGTGAGGCTTGGTGGAGTGAAGCCAAGCCTGCTATCCTGTCCAATGTTAGTAGGATGGTCTTTAGGCCCAGCACCTGTATGGTGTTAGTAGGGATCTCACTCCCCACCTTCTCCATGTCTGGATAGTAGTACAATGCAATGTACTCATCTATAGTTAGTCCACCTTTGGGCCCATGAGAACGTAGGTTCACTACTTCCCCTCATCGGGAAAGTCCAGTAATAAAATATATGTCCTCCACCTCTATGGTAATGGAAATCCCATCTATCTGGAAGGACTTTGAGTCTGGATCCCAGTAATCCACCAGCATCTGCAATAGTCCTGGTTTGGCCCTCAGGCCACCAAGACACCAAAATTTGTAGAGCCCACATGCACGCAGCGCTTGTTGAACCATTAGATCGACCCTTACTGCCTCTTCTACCTCACCATGTTCACGTTATCTCCATTCTATGACCATCCTACACAAAAAATTGCAAGTTTTCCCATTAGAATACCTAAAAAACCATATGCACGGCCACATACGCGACTGTTTGCCAAACATCCGTGTATGTATGCGACTGTGAGGGCATTTTCCACATATATCCAGCCCTATACGTGGAAAAACCCTCGATTTTCACGTGGGCCGCAACGCCTATTTTGGATTGGCCTAGAAATCGCAAATCACTGTGGAATTTGATAAAAATTGCATTAAAATGGAAGAGAAGAGCATGGGTAAGTACCTGGAAGAAACGGTAGTGGATTCCGCCGACTGGACCTCCTGGAATTCGCTGTTGAAAATCTAAGCTCAATTGGGTAAAAATTTCAAATGTTTTATGATGTTTTGAATTTTTTACTATTTATAGAAATTTTTCAAATTTTTGAAAAATTTTACCCCCTTTCCTATAGTTTGCACTATTTCTAATCATTTTGGACCATTTCTGACCTAATTTATGATGTAGGAGACCTTTTTGAGTTCCGTTTCAGCCGTTGGATTGACCCGTTCAGGCCAATCTCAGGTATCATGTCTAAACTGGCATATAGGTTAGGTTTCATCACCATTTGCATTTTGCATGACATTATTCCCATTTCATTATTGCCTTAGGTACGAACCCACTCTATTATGTCACAGAACCATCTTGCTGTTTTAGAAGTGGCATGATATGAGTGGTAGAGCTTGACCTTACATGGGTACCCTAGTTAGCGCCTTATTTGCATTTGGTGCCCATGCTGACATTTTGTCCCTTAGGGTATGGGAGTCCATTGTATACTATTGACATGACATTTCGCAAGAGCCTCATACTCTTCTTGATATTTTGCTGGCCTATTTCCCTCAGGACTCCCTTATGTCAAGTTGTAATTGCATTATCATGAGCTTTGCCTAGATTTTTGAGCTTTATGCTGGCTTCCTTGACATTGAGTTTCAGCCATATAGTCCAAGCTTGTCTCATGTCTAGCCATGCAGAGCCATTTTATATATCCTTTGTATCTTGATTCCCTATTTTTACCAGGAGGGGATTTTCCCACGAGTGTCGCTATCCTACATGTGTATCCTTGCATTGAGCATAGGTATGTTCCACTACTTGGAACTAGTTTGTTTGCCCATATGACACTCGTCTCCTCCTAGTCTGTAACTATAAAGCAGTTTTATTCCTTTTCAAGCTTTTTAAATATTTGAAAAAGTCCAAAAAAAATAAAAAAACCAAAAAGTCAGACAAGGAAAGATGTTATCTTTGGCAGCTGTGTCGTGTCTCCTTTGAACAGAGCACTACATATCACATCCGTTGGTTGGGTTTATAGTTTGACTTTAGGAGCTATACTCATTTATCTGAGTCTATCTCCACCGACTGGTTAAGCTTCCTGTCCCCATGGAGCCTCTGTCGATGCCTCTTGTGTCGCAGAGATTTCTCAGTTTTCTATATCGAGTCTATGCTACCTTTATGTAAGTCACCATACATCGTTATGCTCTTGTTCGAAGGAGGTTGAAACCTGAGTCGGCCATTTCTTAGTTATCTTGACTTTGCATGTCAGCCATTCCCGGTATAGTTATTGGTTCATGCACCTTATGATCGAGTCCTTCCACATTATATAGCTTTGCTGAGTACCTCGTGTTGGATGATGGGGGATGCCTTAATTCCCTCCTTCCAGCGGATTTCATCCCATCGACTTCAGATCATTTATTCTGGGATTGGAATCTAGAGTCATTTTTGAGTGCCTTGAGACTTGCAGTCATTAGTGGTAGGTTCTCTCGCCATCGACAGTCTTTGGGAATACATCAATGTCCCCTGAACGATGGATCCTCTTAAATGTTTGACCTCAACACATTTATTCACACTTGTTAGTTTTCACTCTAGTACCTTGATTCCCATTTTCATTATCAGTGGGTGATCTCGTGTTTGTTAATAGTATACATCAATGACCGGTAATCAGATGATGGACTACTATATTTGATCTCGACACCTCTATTCACATAGTAGGACATGTACTCGTAGCAGTTTGTGTAGAAGACCTTCCAGATTGGTGGCATCTCTTATATGCTACCTCCTTGATCGTGCCAGTGTTCATGAGATTTCAGCTCTCATGACTTGATTCCAGTACATGTCAGACATTTCAGCTATTATGGAGATCTTGATCCATTGTATATATTCAGCCATTATGGAGATCATGGTCCTTTATATATCTTCATCATGGAGATTCTAATCTATGTATATTGTACGTGGCGATGACCACTTATGTGATATCTTGTATCATGCCTATTCATGGCCATTGTACTCTTATGTATACATGATTGCTATATGTATTTGCAGTATGTGCAGAGTTGTATCATTGTACTATGCTGATTGGGTGGCTGGTCTTCCATTTGGGATCCTTCATCACTCCACTTCTGGGATGGACTTATAATGTATTTCGGCCATCATATGACCCCTCTGACCTCACACATTAGGGGGCATCTGTTATAGCTGATTTTAACACTCTAGGTGAATCACACTTGTATGGCCTTCCCCTTGTCCCTCTGCAGACTCCTTAGACCCCTTGGACCATTTTTTGTCCTTTGATGTTTCCTTGACCATTCCTAAAAACATGTGAAAATTAATACATCTGACTTTTAAACCTCTAATCGCGTATATACGCGGGTTTGACCCCTAAAACTGCGTACATCGAGATGTGTGCATAATCAAAATATTTTTGGAGTTTTCCTTGACATGGATCCGACTCACTTGACTCCTGGCCTTCCTTATGCCTTGAGATCGCTTGGATTTGACCTTTCATTACCCCTTTGAAAAGCTATATAAGAAACTCTTTGGTACATTGAAGGCATATGAGAGAATTGAGAGCAAAGAAACTATAGTCCATTGTTGCCGGAACTTTTACTTGAGTCTGCATCCCTTTGTCCCTTGGAGCACTTTTGTGTTCTTCCCAAGCTTGCCTTTGGCTTATGTGCTTGCTATCGAGAGATGGAGGATTGAAGTGGTGGAGGCCCAAGTGGGGTATTCAGTTTCTCCGATTCATAGACATGCCGACAGAGGTTGTATCCATTGTAATCTCTGATTTTATATTAATAGAAATATCTTTTCCTGTCCAATAATGTATGTTTGAAGGAACATTTCATCCATGGGTGATTTCAAATGCTTATACATTGTTGATTATATATGCTAGAATAGATCTAACACCAATATATATAGTATGCTTGTATTGTTTACTTGCTGTTGAGGAAGTAATCTATCAATTCAAGCTAAAGTTGGAAAGGTCAACGGGGATCTACTTCAACCGTCCGGAATAAGGTACGAGGTTTGATCCTTTAGTGTTAGATATTTAATTTTTATTGCATATTGGAAAGGATTGATTTCTGGAGTCAAGCTGTCTATTGTGGTACCCCAATCCATAAGAATTTCTCTCCGTAACACACTCAGGATGATCTAAATCTATATTCTCAAGTGTACAGGACAAGGCCTGGATCATTCCAACATATTTTAGTGTTTTTGACACTTCTGTTGAGATATTTGAGCGTGAAGGTGAGCATGCTGCAAGAACATCATTTATTAGATCTATTAATGCATTCATTTGGCTTTCTGGAGTGCACATGCTAAAATTTCTACTGAATCATTGGCTGATCCAAAAATGGAAGAAAAAAAGCTACAGAGCGTGACTGCACCAGTGCTGCCTTCTCCAAAGAAGCAATATGTTTCAAATTTAGCTTCAAGGAAATTCAATTCAATCAGCATACCTCCTATCAAGGCTTATGATGCACAAAAGGGTGAGGCTGAGCAATATGAATACAAGTCAAAGGGAATCAGGGTGAATAAATCTTGTGCGACCCCAACAAAGAAAAATAGCATCGGCCTTAAGAAAGATCATGGGAAGTATGGCTTAGAGAAATTTATCCAAGGGAAATTAGCTAAGCAGTTGTCTGTTCGCAAGCATGAGCAAGTTTCTCCTATAAAATATGGCACTAAACCTTCATCCTAAAAGGTTATAGGTTCATCCAAATTTAAGGTGAAGATAAATGATACTGCAACAATGAAATTGGATGGTGTGTCACTATCTATAGAGTTGCATTTAGAAAAAGAAAACAAGATTAGACAAGTGTAAATCTTATATTAATTCATCACTTTCTATAATGATGGCTACCTTCATACCTCTCTTTTCTCTGTGTCTTATCAAGTGTAGCATAATCCTTAGCCCATGCATGAAAATAATCTATTGGATCACATGCAAAACTCAACCACAAAATGTGAAAGAATGCACTTCACAAAATATGACCAGACTCTGAAGGTATGCCAAAGACACAGCCTTATGGGACTGAAATCCAAGAATGAGGAAGGCATTGCTACAACAAATTTAGTTGGATGATGTTAAGCCCTAGTCTTCCATTTTCTCGAGAAGCTAGCATTTCCATGGAACCAACAGGCCTTTCCATATGTGGATAGAAAAATAATCTTGATAAATTTAACAACCAATTGTAAATGTTGAATATATTTTGATTTCAAAATTTTTGATAAATTCATTATCTTGATTAAACAAAATTAAGTTTATACAATGTTACAAAAGCAATGCTTGATATTGCAAACAACAAAGAGAGCTATATCCTAGAGACAACAAAAGTGGAAGGGAAAAAAATAACTTTTTTGAAAAATATCCTAAACTCGTAGGATCACATCATTTTGAAAAATATCCTAAGCTTGTAGGATCACATCATTTTTGCATAAAGGGAAATGTTTAGCTCTTCACCAGAAGCCAAAAGCTTATTACATAAATGCATACTGCATATAGTATTTTTTCCTCATTGCAATGGCTGTTGATGATTGTTTAGCATAGGATGGAAAATTTTCCTAGAAATTGAGCCACACAATCACTTTTTTATCGGAAGATCTTTGTTTTGCAGGTAATCCCGAATCATTGATAATGCTTCGCTACCTTTGTTCAAGGGAAACAAGTGTCCTGCTCCTCTAAATGTATGCTCCTCTAAATGTCAGATGTGTTAATCCTTGATATTGTATAAACCATCCTGCCACCTAAATTCATAAAAAGGAGATCCTAGTGATCAACCATGAGCTAAATAAACTGATCACAAAAATACAAATTAAAACTAACAGAAAAGTATCCTAATCACTTGGCCTTAAACTACTCACAAACGACATAAAAAAGCCTAACAATATCATAGATTTTCATTGATAACTATGATAATTGTTGTAATTGAGGATGGGAATTTCAAAGATTACTTGTTTTCCATGGAACCATGGATGCCATTGTTGCTTGATGGGAAAATGTAATGCATTGATGCTATATTTCGTAGTAGTTATAGGTACTCTTCCATCAATATCTCCACTATGAACATTGACCATCAAGAAGAAGAAGAATTTTAGAAGCAACAATATTCATTGAAGCCTAAATTAAATTAAGGACTAATAGATATCCAAAACATGAAATGGCCAATGCATATATAAAATATTTGCACAAACCTGTAAACCCAAATCCTTAGACCACTTTTGATATGTTTTGTGTATATTGGAAGAACTGAGAATTATGTGTGAATATAGTTTTCTGACACAAAATCACTACATCAAGTGATCTGAATCTGGATTTAAAAAATGAAATGAAAGATGAGTTGCTGTGGTGAAATTGAGGTATAACGTCCAAAATGATGGAGGATGCTATTACATCAAGCTAAGAACTTGCATGCTTAAGACCTAAACAATGGAAACATAAACAACTATAAATAAATTATTATAGATTCATTTAATCCAATCCATCATGAGTGAAGATATTTTCCCCTCAAACATTTTGTATCCCAATTTATATAGAGTTAAAATGATATAGAATCACAAATAACATGACCTTATTAGAGATTAGAATACAGATACCCACTTGCAGATTTGCCATTTGAAAGGAATCCTTGTAACATTTGCATGAAGAGCTTCTTGAACATCAACCCTGTTGAAATATTCATTTGCATATACTTTAATGCATGGGTCATATCCCCTGTAAAAGAACCTCATTGTTCTCCTTGAGACCTGCAAGTACTTTTCAAGAAAATTATAAAGTAAAAGGAACAGAGAATTATAAACTAAGCTTCCTATACTTTTCAAGAAAACCAATACTTTTTAATAAAACCAAACAAACATAATTTTCATCTCTTTCAACTTAACGCTCCATTATTCACTGCGTTAAATTTGGTCCTCGAGAATCATCAAATGCCATGTACAGTAACAACATGATAAGGTAATGTATAGTAGATATCAACAGTAAATAATCATAACCAATATTTGAATCAACCATATACTCAAATTTTTCATATTTGATATTGTCACCGAAGGGACAAGTCAATATAGACAAACAATTTATGTACCTTGCGAAAGATCCAGAGAGGTTTAAAGCATAAGCATACTGAAAACATACTGACCCAGACTTCTTAGTCAACAAGGACATTCATACCCAGTATAGTCAATCTATCAATACAGTCATGCTGGGTAAGGATGCAGTCACATACTACAGAGACACACAATCATACTTTGCACAGTCATGCTTGAAAAAACACAGTCCACCCATAAAGTGAAACTCACTGTCACATTCAGGAAGACCCCACAGTCCACAAAAGAAAGCAAGCTCATGGTCACCTCATGGTCACGCTAAGGAAGGACCCACAGTCCATCCGAGAAAATAGATCATGGTCATGCTGGATAACGACACATAGTAAGGGTTTCCTCTCATGCTCATTTCATCATCATCAAAGTCCTCAAACAGTGGCTGACTAGATTTTTGGGAGGAATAATGCTTACTTGAATTTGATGCACTGTTTGATATCAACCTCTTGACTTGGGGTTCAACCTTATTATATCGGAACTCTTTGGATTTCATTTATAAATTCTTGGTTATTCTCTTATTTTCTATTGCCAATCTTTTCATATGCGTCATTCTCATCATTAAAATTCTTTGAGTATGGAAGTGTCAAAAATGATGGATTTGGGAATCCTCAATACCAAAGTTTCTATACCCCCTAAGTGTAGTTTGGTAACTCCAGAAAAGATAGAAATTTCTATCGTTTTCATCATCATCATCACTAGTCTTCAAACAGTGGATGAATAGATTTGTGGGATAAATAACGCTCACTTGAATTCGATACATTATCAGATATAGACCTCTAAAATTGGGGTTCAACCTTATCCTCAAAAAATGCATTGTTTTCATACTCTTCTTGACTATGACTGTACTCATCATGATATTTTTGGTTGGATTTGTTCAAACGAGACCAATCATATCCTCTGACCAAAAACTTGATTTCCCAATCATTCTGCTCCAACTTTCAGAATCAAAACGTTTTTATGACTGCAATGAACTTTTTCAAAGGCCATCCTAGTTATCGAAACAACATTTCCTCCATATCTCATCCTTGAAGTTTTAATGTCTAATGACTAATCATTGGTTCCTACTTTAAAATATGTCTTTATTATCGTGTTCCAATTTATTAACAACCATCCCATATTTCCCTTCATTTTGTTCCCTGAAAAATACTTCACGAAGATCATTTTTACCTTTAGAAAATAGTTCTCTTGAGTTACCTATTTTATTTATTTATTTAGGTTTGTATTCCTGAAATTAATTTTTTCAAGATTGACATCAATTTGTACAATTGCTATTGCATAAGCAGCTGACTCATAAATTTCTTGAGCTGCATTGGCCACATCCATGTATTTCACATTTTATTGTTTTATACACATGAATACATGAGCAGTGGTTTTTGTGGCCATATCGTGGCAATTCATCTTACTTTCCATTTATTTTTTGGTATGTAAATCATATTCACATATGTCAGGATCAAAATCTCTTGTTATATGTGGACTCAAACCTTTTATATGTAGATTATCATGAAGAGGACCTGAATCATATATTACAACACCGAATTATTTTTCATGACCTTAAAATGTTGAAACAACTATTTGATCATGTTGCTAACATGAGGTGGAGGACTTGGAGGGAAAGGGTCATAGGTACTTGAAGTCTGTTGTGGGATGGTAGCAGGTGCTTTTAATTATGATGACACTATGTCTTCTGTTTATATCATTTCCTGGCATTGAACCCTAACTAATACCCTCTTTTGGTTTGAAAGTTGTTTGGCTTACTCCAAAATACTTTTTCAATCCATATTCACAATTTAACTTATTCCCCAGCATGCATCTGCTTCTTCCGTATTTCTAATAAATACAACTTTCATTTTTGCAAAGATATACTCAACAATGACAAGTCCAAAATGTGTAATACACCACCAAGCTACTGGAAGAAATGGATTTCCCTTCATATTGCAAATTGTCTCATATATGATAAGCAACTTATTAAATTTTTTCAAAGCTTCTCCAACCGACCATTTTCCAACAAACTACAACAGGTTCTGCATTGCTATCAATATTTCTACTATGAAACAATCTTCGTTTGACTACCTAAGCATTATAATACTTTAGTGAAGGACCTGGCCCTTCAATTTCAGTAAAGACCTCCACAACACGCCCTCAATCCAAATCCAACCACTATAATAATGTGAGTTAAATGAAGTCATAAGCAAAAAGTATTATTAGGGCTGAGTGCACTCTAAAGGGAAACCCTATATTGAACTTTTCCAGTCAGCAAAATAATGGAAAAACAACTGTATACCTTTTGTTTTCATGTGCTAATATTTTTATTTGACAAATTCCACTTAGGATATCCATCCACTACAAACAATTTATGCTCTATTGTTTACTCAAAATTACATCAATGTATATTTACCAACTATGTTGTTGTATATATATTACTGCTTATGCCCCTGATTATTATTTCTTGTTTGCGGTAAGCTCTGTGCACCCATTTGTAATCACCTGTAGCAACTGCTCCATTAACTGTATGCATCTCATGGATAAAAGAATGATTTGTCTGTCTAAAGCAGTCACTTCTTTCAAAACTTATTTCCATCTCTCTTCAAATTCTCCAAGACATTTAGCTCCCACCAGCAATGCACCCCTGTCTAATGATATCATCTCCCTATTCAAAATATGCTCTTGTACAACGCCTCCTAAAATACGTTGTGCCAGAATCATGCTTTACTTTTATCATGAAACAAGTTAAGGATAAGACTGAGTGTTAATAGGAGCATATTAATTGCTTTGTATTTGGTAAAGAAGATATGGGAATGTGTTATGAAAGTCACCATACAAGCATGTTTGGCACGTATTCAGTCTATATGATACTTGATTTTTCCTGAAGTATTTAAATTCCTTCTTCCTTTTGTGATGAACATTCCATACATGCTTCCAATAAATTCAGTAGCTATGCTAATCTCTATAATCTATCTTTTGATTGTATTTTAAAAAGTGTTGATTTCTTTTGTCAGTTCTTAGATTTCATAATGTTGTTGCAACAAACTTCCACTAAAGTTACATTTGGTACTGCACAAGCCACACAGTTGTTGTTGGGGTCACATAACAAAGTCTGGAAGCATAGTGGGTTGTATATGATGCAAGCCAGGATACCAACCAACAAGAAGTTGTGAGTTGATTTTTTCTTCATATACTATTGTTTTAATGATCAAAATATACTGTTTGAATATTGTTTGTTGACTTTCTCTATGTATGGTATATCTAATGATGTACGAAAGCTATGTACAACAGCAACAGTAAGTAAGCTCCAACAGTTGATGCAACTGCTTATAATGAGGTAATTGAAGCAATGTCTTTTTTTATAGATTGCAAAGATATTCTTGGATTACTCATTACTATTTTTCCAATACATTGTTGAACTTTTGGCATCCTCTCTTCATTTGTGACACTGAAATGATTTTATAAATTCTAGCATTTCTCCAATTTCACGAGTTTGTATTTTGTTTTGAATTTATTAATGTCGAAGTAAGTCCCCACAATAAATGGCATTAAAATGCTTGTACATATTAACAAATACAGTTCGATCTCATTTCTTTTAATGGAAAATGAGCAGTATGATTCTAGTTCTCCATTCTAAGATTTTATGTGTTGCAAGTCAACATTGTCCCAAGACATTAATCCATCATAGATTTTATGTCTACCTTATAGTAAAGGTTAGTGCTACATGTCAAGATTACATTAATTAAGTACTTTCATTTGGAGGCTACAGCTGAAATTGGCTCTCCTTTAGCCTTACTTTTAGATGCATCATGTATACATGGCTCTCCTTTAGCCTTATTTTTACATGCATCATCGATATAATTATTATGCAATAGATATGCCACTCTTATGATTTTTTCTGCAATGTTTATAATTCTTTGTTTGTGATAATGCCATGAAAGTTATACTTTTTATTTTTTCTTTCTTGGAATATAACACCCCTAAAAAATCCAAGGCACTTCCTCTCAGTTTGAGGATGGTATCTAGTGTAAAGCATATGGCACCTAAGTTTCAAGTATCTTGCATTGAGGGAATCAAAGAGAGATGAACTTGTGACCTCCTCTACATCGGGGGGAGATATCTAGGACTCGTGATAGGAAATGAGAGTAGTTTCCTCCATCACAAAGAGAAAGGGATCTAAGAATGATGTTAGGGTATGCTGTTTTAGTGCTCAAAGATGAGGCTTGACTCTAAAGGCTACTGATGTGACTGTTGTTAAGGCTACTTGACTACCAAAAAAACCTGCTCTAAGACTACTTTGGGGCTGAGGTGTGCCCACAAAATCCCTAATTACACCCACATTGGAGGAATGATCCTTTTCATCACTGTTTTATGTGCCCAGGATGGAAATTAGGTGATTTTTGGGGGCTGAGACATACCCAGTATTAGCTCAGACGACCTCAACACTACTTTTTTTATCCTAAGCATCAACCCAAATTTAATAATTATTCCTATTACTACTAACTTACGGGTTGAAAGAGTCCACAAAATACCTAGAAATAGTCTAGACCTGCCCAGAAGTGTTGCTTCTATCCAAATCTATGCCCAAAATTTATTTTAAGGTGATTTTCATGACTGTTTACTGCTGCAAAGGGTCACAATAGGTACAGGTTTTCTCCAGAAAAGATTCTTAATGCTATTTGAAGACAAAACAGGTCCAGAACTTCCATCAAATAGGAAGATCATTGCTACTTGATGTCCTAGACATGCCTAGCATGCCTACTTTGTTACAGAGAATGCACAAACTTGTCCTAAAAATTCTTAGGGTTCTGGAATCTGTCCCAATCATGCCCAAAATTCCTCAAAAAATCCCAGAAAAACTCCAAGTGACCACTCATGCAAATAGGGGGGTAACAGAACTAAGTGAGAGGATGTCATGATGTTGCATTAGCTAATCATTTAGTATAATGGTGCATGACGTTTAAAAATGTGTGTAATTCCTTTCCTTTACAATATTGAATAACATGAATAACAAAAGAATCACCCCCAAGGAAATGGTTTCTAGTGTCCTCAAGATGGATTTTGGAAATCCTTCCCTTGATCCCACATAAAATGACTCCTAGTGCTGTCAAGATAGAATTTAAATTGGATTTTTTATACAATTAGATATGGCATCGAAAGAACTGCTACGTCTTAAAATTCAGGTATCATAAGGTCATGCTTCCTCCCTTTTCTTGTTTCAAAATAATAAATTTATTCTAACCCCTATCATGTGTTTAGAACATATGTTGTCTATGTACCATTTAATTCCTTTTTTGGGGGGCATACAAAGCAATTCTTCACACTTTTGTTTCTGGTTCTTTTTATTTTCTATTCCAAACCTTTGAGTGTTCTTCTTTATACCTTGCAAAACCAATTTTATTTCCATGTGCTATATGCCCAAAATTAAAGGGAAAATATTCTCAACATCCAAGGTTTGTAACACCTGTTCTAGTTTGACCTCACTAAACCCATTCATGTCTAATAAATCCTACCATGTTTGGCCTATTTTCATAATATGAAACATGAAAAGAATTCTAATCAAACCAAATGATATAAAACCTGGTTAGAATCCTTAGAATGTTTTATGATAACATGAATCCATAACTTTAAGATTGAGAAGTAGGAAATGAGTTAAATTCAGTTGGAACCCTAAAGTGGCCATAAAAAGTCTCACATGATATCTTAACACATCGTTGTATTGACCCTCGCAATTCATAAAATGACAAATGGGTTCAAGCACATTTTTTTCCATTTAGATTTGAAAAGGGACAAAGGAATATCTCATAGCTACTTCCATGGCACGTTCCCAATATGCATATGTTTAACCAATTTCTCACCTTCATTTGAGAGGCCGGTAGAATATGCAATAAAAACCTCATCAATATGTAATTCCATGTCTAGAACCACCGTTGTATTGCCATCAAATTTCTTAGCAAATGACATTGTGACCTCTCTGTTAAAAACAGAGAAACTTGCTGATAAATTCCAACCAACCACCCGGCTTGCTAATATGTACTTAGTTGAGTAATCACTCAGCTATGTGGAAAAGAGCCCCCAATAAATAAAAGAATTAAAAGGCATTTTTCATCAGAGGATTAAACACAACATACCTTACCTCCAAGAATGCTATGCAGTGGCTCTCCAACGTGCCTCCTCCAACACTGCTATGCACCAGAGAAACCCACCACAAACCCATGACTAGAAAACAGTGAAAAAACGCTATGCACTAGAGGACCAACAATGCTATGCACCACGGTGGAAAAAAATGGTGAAAAACGCTATGCACCATAGGACCAACACTGCTATGCACTAGAAAAAATACCCTCGTTATCCAGAAAACACGATGCAGAAAACCCAAGGACCAACACTGCTATGATTTGAAAAAACTCCCTCGTTATCTAGAAAATAGGATGGAGAAAACCCAAGAAAAAATGATGGAGAAAAACCACAGGAAAACCCTATGCAGCATCATGCAGGGTGCACACAGGCTTATGGTGGAGGCGTGGGCAGGATTGTGAAATAAAATATCCCCCAACATATTGCATATTTATATAGTTAGAAAAAACCCTTTTTACCCCTAATATACCACCAATATATTGGATTGTAATTTTTTTATTTTTAACCCCCCAATATGAACAGACGTGATATCATATTGGTCCCTAGGTGACGGCCCCGTGTTCCAAGATAAACCCAACACCAGTAATAACATGTTTAAAATTGAGAAATGAAGATGATGGATCAACTATAGATCTTGCATTGTTTAAAAGGATGGTTGGTAGCCTTATGTGTTTAACTGTGACGAGACCAGACATCATGTATGGAGTAAGTATGATCTCAAGATTCATGGATTCACCAAAAGACTCTAATTGGAAAGGACGTAAGAGAACCATGGGGTATGTAAATGGCACAAAGGACCTTGGCATTCTGTATTCAACCTTAGAAAATTTCAAACTCATTGGATACATTGTTAGTGATCATGGAGGTAGCACATATGACAGGAAAATTACATTCTGGGTACATATTTCATTTTGGTACAGGTGTTGTGTCGTGGTCTTCGAAGAAACAACCCATTATAACTTTGTATTTCGTAGAAGAGGAGTATGTCGCAACTACAGGAGCTACATGTCAAGATGTTTGGATGTGGAGAATACTAAGAGACCTGACGCAAAACCAGAATGAATCAACAACCATTTTCTGCCACAATAGTTCAGCCAATGCTTTATCGAAGAACCATGTATTTAACAAGAGAAATGAGCACATCAACACAAGGTATCATTTCATAAGAGAATTGGTGAACAACAAAGAGTTTTGTTTAGAATTTTTTAGGTATGAATATCAGCTTGGAGACATATTTACAAAACCATTAGCAAGTGATACGTTCCAGTATCTATGAAGTTATGTAGGAAGGACAAGTTCATTTCAATGAATTCTGAAATAAATAGAGCAAGTTTCAGCTCTGAAACATTTTGTCAAACTTTGTATAATAATCCACGTCTGCTTAGAATTAAGTGGGAGTGTTGGAAATATTAATTACTCATGATCTACTATGTTAGATTTTGTTAAAGTTCATCTTATGTCATCATTTTTGACAAGTTCAAGAGTTCATGTATCTCCATATTAAGAATCTGAATTGAATGTTTGAAGTTAAGTTTTTTAGGTAGTGTTACGTTGCACCTGTACCTAGTGCACCTTATGGTGTACCCTAGGGAGAGAGGATGTTTTTTCGATCAGGAGGGGTGCTATCGAATAATGGTGGTCATGGTTGGGCCCTTTGGTCCATCCTTTAGGACAATTATCCCTTAATGTTGCTATTGACTTCTCTTTGTTTGGTTTTTTAACCTTGGGGTTGGTGTCCAGGGATCTTAAGAATTTACCACTGGGTCACATGGATCCATACCTTTTTTATGTCCTCTTGTGGCTTCTACTTCAGCTATGAGACATATGTTTCCCTTCGCATCCTCTTTGGACACCCTCCTATCCCTTTAGTTAGTTGGCACATGTTCTCCTTAGCCTTATCTCCTCAGAGGAAGCCATTCTCCCTGCCAGGTCTTTTTCATGCTTTGGGGAGGGCGTTGAAGGATTCTATAGCATTCTAGGAGTTAGATGGGGTATACCTCCCTCCCTCCATCGCACTCCATCCTTTTGTTCAGAGTGATTTGGTTATTTGAACATAGTTTGACACCCGGGGGTACAAATACCCCAGGTAGCCTATCTTGAGCCTACCTTAGGCCATATTTTATTATTATTTTATTTTAATTTTAAGTTGGAATTTTATAATTTCAAATTGGCATGTTTTAAGGCATGTAGGAATGGATATTTTGCAAAAATTCAGTGTGATATCATATAAATAGATCTCCTCACTTTGATTTTAAGACAAGACTCATGGGATACAACAATATGTTACTTTTCTACCCTTCCAGGGATCTTTGGATGTGATGCACACCTCTTGAGGAAGGATTTTTTCTAGGTTTGATGATCAATTCTTGTATTTTCTTTCGTTCAGTTCTCTTTCTAAGGTGTATGATTATGGATATAATGGTAGACTTTAGGGTTTGATTTTGTCTAGGATATATCTTTTTCAACTTTAGGCACTGTAGTTGTGGATGTACATCCTTGTAGGGTTAGAACTTTAGGTCTCTAGGGCTTAGTTGTAAACCTAGGTTAATCTTCTCTAGAGGCTAGTTATTCACTCCTTAGATGCCCTAGGTTAGGGTAGGATTGTGGTAGGGTTTTTCTCCCTAGGTATCAAACCTCTCTCTTTTCCCAAACCTAGTCAATAGAGTTAGATAGATTGCATTTTACGTGGTAGATTATGGTAATTTTAGATCTGCAATTTCATGTTAAAAACCCTAAAAATAAAAATAAAAAATAAAAAATTTTGGAGTTTCGAGCCTTCCTAAAATTTTGACCACCTTCCCTACAAATTCTCCATGTCCTATAAAACCCTAAAAACCCTAGGGAGAAATTATAGGAATCCCTAATATTCAAAATTTCCTAAAAAACTAAAATCTACCCTAAATGTAACCCTAAAATATCCCAAAGCCCTTTCTGTTTCCATCTTTGAACTAAGACTTTATTTCCCTTGATGGCTTCACTTTACATTTCTAACTCTTCCTCTTATGCTACCCTCAACATCCCTCTTCTTGGAAAAATTGCAGACTGGAATTTTCTTTTTTGTAGACTGTCAAAATAGTCCCTACCTATCCCCCAACATCCTAGGTATTTCTTCTCTTTTCCAATGCTCTCTTCCTTTGCATCCCTCTTCCCTTCAGCTACTCCCTTACCCTCAGATCCTCCACTGTTTTTCCTTGTTGGCCACCCCAACCTTAACTTGGATCCCTTGGTCCCTTCTTGAAGGATGTTATAGCCTTGATCCCCTTAGTGACAACCCACTACCCATACCTCAATGCTTCCCTTATAGTGGAAACCCTCCCTTGTTGTCAAGATACAGTCTTGCTTGGCCTAAATATTGATAAAAAAGGGTTAGCTCATGGTGACATAAACTTCTAGTTTGATTGTAACAAGCAAGTGGATTTATTTTGGCATCTTTTACCTTTCACATACAGTCTGCAACATTGTTCTAAGTAGATGCAATTTTTTGGTAAGTGCTTGGTTGTATGCACATAATTATTTATTATCTTATAGTTAACACTTAAGTTACCACTGCTGCATATGAATGCATGAACTACTAACCCTGTCATAATATTAGCATATTGTTGTCACAAGTATTTATTTGTGTCCACTGCTAGTTTTCAGATCTGAAACAAACACATGGACATATTATGGTTGTTATTTATGTGAATGATAGAATAATGATGATCATTCTAAAGGATTGATATATTGTAATACTTGTTGATAATATCGGTTTTATGAAATTATACATTGCAAGTAATTGGATGCTAGTTTGATCATCCTTCACATTTGTATGACATTACATACTTGTTATGAGGTTGGTATTTGTCATTTGCTTATCATTGAATAATTTTTTTATTAAAGTGAGCTTGAAAACTACAGATATATTCCACATACACACATAGTGCATATGTTCCACACATTGATTTGACTCCAATAAGGCACTGGTCCCTAACATCCTCAAAAGAGGTATATTTTAGTGTCTCTTTTTTTGCAGAGTTACATATGGATATCCCCTAGGAGGTTCGAATTTAGAAGAAGTTAGGAGAAGTGACTAAGGTGAAAGTGGTCACTTTCTCTGCGTATTTTTGTCGGTGGCTTGGACTGCCATTTCAAATGGTAACTTTTTGGTGCCTTTGTCGGGGACCTAAAATTCATTGAGGTGACTTATCCAGGAAAGAGCAACACTTTGGTAAGTATTCAAGTCTTGATTGTATATGATTTCCTACATTTTTTGAAAGGAATAACCAAGATTACTTGGTGACTCCACAAAGAATTCACCGTGCCCCATCAATCAGGTATGCCCTTGTTTTATTTGGTACTTTGGTGAGAATTGCTCGACTAACTTGGTAGGTTTCTCTTGGAGACCCCAATCAAAGAAAAACAAAGAATTTCTCTATAAATATAAGGAATCCTGATGATATGAAATCCAATTACGAAATGTGGATGGATATATTGGATTTTTCAAGCATTCTATGTTTTCCACATAAGTATGCCATTCAAGATTGTGGGAAGGAACTTTTCCTATTATTCCAGAAGTATAAGTACCATGCAACAACACATGTGCAGACATTCATACAATTCCTCTAGGAAAGAAACATTGTACATGAAGACATCAGAGTGAGGATCTTTTTGTTATCTCTTCAATTAGAAGACAAATTTTCTATCAGGAATTGGTATGAGGGTTTTCCTCACAAAAGTTTTTCTTCACTGAGGATTTTCATCAATGCATTCAACGTGGATTGGGATTACAGTATCAAAGAACATGAAATAAAGGTTGTGACCAACCATATATGGAATAAAACCCTTGGAAATTGACAAGAAAAAGAAGAATTCAATGAAGATCCTCTATTTGAGTTTAAATACCTTGATAATCCGACTACTACAGAAATGGAAAAGGTTGCACTCCTCTTGGTTTATCAGAATTTACAGGATATTTGTATGAGTTACCAGAGATATTATGGCATTCCTTCAAGGGTGACCATGATAATGTCGAGCATCATGTGGAATGGTTTATGAATTTGGCTTCATAATATGGTATTAAAGAAGAAGAAGATGTTTACATGCGATTGTTGTCCTTGCAGAATTGGTGGAAACATTCTGTAGCCATTGGGATTCATAGAGAAGTGGCGAATGGATACCTCATGTGAAGCATGCAAGGGACTTGTTCAGTAACAAAACCCAAAACAAGGATTAGGTCAAAGAAACCATTGTTTAAGGTTTAACTGATGATATCTCAAGTATGATAGATGAAGCTCCCCAAGGAGAGGAATATGATGATGGTATTATTTATGAAGATACATAAGTCCTAGCTAAAGAAGTTGAATAACAGAATGATAGGGTGAGTTCTCCCTTCCAACATACAATGACCTGTTATGACATATCATATCTTTCGGAACATAATGAAGGGAATTCATAGGATGATGGTTATTGTACCTTTATGGGTCCATATTTTGTGAGACCAGATATCATTGTCTCCATATGTTGAAAAAATAAATAATATATTGATGAAGTTTCTCAGGTTGAGCCAGAGTTTAACACTATTTGGGATGAAAAACTTTTAGTTACCTCCAACAGGGATATTCAAGACATGACTTATGAAGACCCTGTCAAACAAGATATGATTATTCTACCTCCTTATGATGTTAATAATGAAGAATGGATCAACATGTTTCCACTATGATTCAAGATGAAGCATCACTAGACACTACAGATAATTTCCATATGCAGATGGTTAAGAATGATTGAAAGTTCAAAAATTTGGGACCCCGTATTTCTAGTGATTCTTCCATGATTTATCCATAATATTTATCCAATGTCACTGAATCATGTTACACAAAATATTATTTTTCAAATATTCATCCTATGGTGGGCCCAGACTATCACCCTTAGTTGTGGTCCTCAAGAAGCATTGAAGAAATTGGTCAGCCCGCTCTATCTTATACAGATAAGTCCCAAATTATGTCTTTCAACAAGATTGAGGTAGGTAGGTGGAAAGGTATGATTTTATTTCCTTATATCCATAATATTTATTTTTTATCTTTTCATTTGAAGCATGAAGGCATGAATTATATAACTGACAATTTCAAAATTTCAAGGATTATTAGGGTTACTAACATGATTAGGATAAGCAATGTACTTGTATTCCCAAATAAATGTTTGAGTAAATCCAAATATAGGTTGTGGCTCATATATGAATATTTTCGAGGTCCATCTTTATAAATACCCTCCCAAGTCTAGGATTTATGGACAAGTTTCTGGAATTTTTTTTCTTAGACGACATGTATGATGGAGGTGATTGATACATAATTCCACTAGAAGCACAAATCAACAAATATTTTCAAAGTTATGCTTCTTTGTGGCACCAATTTCAAGTCTTCTGGGTTCTTAAGAAGGTTTGGTTACCTGCCCTCATACAGATGAAGACTCTCATATGAAATCAACATATCATGGATGAGGTATTGTCATGGATTACATTAAAGGAAAAATTGTTAATTTTTTTAATGGTTATACCAGATCTTATAACATTTAACATCATAACAACATAAACATAAGAAAAAGGATCACTGAAATATAGACAAGTATAACCACAGAAAAGAACAAAAAAATTTATCCCGGGAAATCCTCATGGGGAAGAAAAATCAGCAAAACTTCCTCTGTATAATATGTATTAAAAGTAGAAGACAAGACCATAGATAGGTGCACCTCCTTCCAATAGATATATCTCTATCTCTCTCTTATGCACTATATAGAAGTGAGTGTGTGTTCAAATTAGGAACACAACTCCTCTATTTATACTCTTTTTTTCACTTGACTTTTAACCTAACAAGTCATCCCCACTTAACTGACTGGGTTGAATTCACTTAGGAAGACTCGATATGATATTATATTAGATTCATTGGGGTACTATTGACCTGACTTACAATGGAGACTTTACCTCATGACTTTATGATGACAAAATACAATAGTAACATCCCGACGAAAGAATAATAACATCTCCCTTGGGGTACATCAATAAAATACATTTAGAATATCCTTTGGAGTTACAATATTCAATACTCCCCCGTAACGAGAAGGTTATTATACTGACAACATCATCATAGACTATAGGAGTAACGAGAGAGAGTATCTTCAACAGTATTGAGGTAATACATCTATACGCCATAGGAAGTTTTCAACATTCATTAGTAACTCGAATAAATACTTTCCAATGTCTTCATATTCTGCATCACACAATCACTTGATCCTTTTGCAGCAACTCTTTGATCCTTCGATCCTTTGTAGCAGCACTTCAATATTCTTGATCCTTTTTTAGCAACACTTCGATTTTCTTGATCCTTTGTAGCAGTACTTCAATATTCGATCCTTTCAAGAAACACTTCGATCTTATTGATCCTTTGTAGCTGAGCTTCGATTTTATTAATCCTTTCTAGCAGCACTTCGATCTTCTTGATCGTTTGTAGCAGCAACACTTCAATATTCTTGATCCTTTGCAGCCACACTTCAATATTTTCTATCCTTTGCAGTAACACTTCGGTCTTCTTTATCCTTTGCAGCCGCACTTCGCTCATTTCGATCCTTTGCAGCAACACTTCAATCTTCTTGATTCTTTGCAGTTGTACTTTGATATTGTCAATCCTTCACCTCCACGCTACCTGTAGTACACATGATCTCTTTGTGAGATGATCAATCCATATCACTTTAGGCCAGACGTTCAAAGATGATGCGATCCTACATTAGCTTACTCCCCCTTAACGATGAGGTTCCATAGTATAGACCAGTTGAATCGTCTACAATTGAATGTAGATATCGACTACACCTAGATGTTGGCCCTATCGTCCGTGAGGACTCATCATAGTGCATCCTCATCTTCCAAATATAGAACCAATCCTAAGAGAGTGTTATACTATGGTATCTACATGTAAATGTAGGTATACTCTCCATAAAAGAGTATTGTCTGTAGAGCAGATCTCGACCACACCTATGTGTCAGCACTCATCGTAGAACATCCTCAGCCACTAAGACTAGGAGCACTCCTAAGTGATTGTTATACTACGATGTCCGTGAGGAGTCATGATAGAGAATCCTTGCCACTGAGGCTAGGAACACTCCCAAGTGAGTGTTATTGTATGGAATATACATATAAATGCAGGTATACTATGCATACAAGAGTAATGTCTGCAAATTAGATCTCGGCTGCATGGAAATGATAGCCCTCTCATTTGTAAGGAATCATCATAGAGAATTATTGCCACTAAGGCTAGGACCACTCCCAAAAGAGTGTTATTATACGGTATCCAAAACTAAATGTTGGTCCTCTTCATGCAAGGGTAACGTCTACAAATTATATCTCGACCGTACCTAAGTATTGGCCCTATCAACCGATAGGACTCGTCATAGGACATCCTCATCATGAAAGTTAGGACCATTTGCAAGAGTATGTTATACTATGGTATCCACAAATGAATTTGGGTACTCTTCATGTGAGAGTAATGTCTGCAAGTCCATCCTTAGCTAGTACGGATGAATCTCAGGAACATAGTGTTATACCTACAAGGCCATCCTCAAGAGGGGATACTATTGTCCACAAGTGAATGTAAGATATTGTCAACATCTTTAGGCATAATTGGACTCTTTCTTACTAGAGCATCACTAGAATCCCATCATCGATGTCAATATTATCATCACTCCCCATTTCCCAAGAGGATCCATATCACCAACCTGCTCCCCCTTTATCCGATGGGGGTTCATATCTTCGACTTGTTATTCCTTTTCGAGGATAGTCCATATCTTCAAATTTCTTCCTCCTTTCCAAAGAGAGTCCATATATTCGACCTGTTTCTCCTTTCCAAGAAGGGTCCATATCTTCTACCTGTTTCTCCTTTTTGATAAGGGTCCATATCTTCGACCTATTTTTCCTTTTCGAGAAGGCTCCATATCTTGAATCTGTTTCTTCTTTCTAAGAAGGTTCCATATCTTCGACCTATTTCTCCTTTCCTAGAAGGGTATATATCTTCATTGTTCCTCCTTGCGAGGAAATATCTACAACATTATCATTGTTCCTCCTTGCAAGAAAATATCTCCAACATCATCATTGTTCTTCCCTGCGAGGAATGTGTTTTCGAGCTACACCAAGTTTGTCACAGAATCTTGGTAAACATATCAAAAACTTTCTCAGTAAAACAACTTTAATGTAAAATAGTAAAACAATATAAAAACCACTAAAGGATTACAAATGTCACCAAGATAAAATTAATCACCGTAACATTAACACGATTAACCACCATAACAATGACAATTCATATAAATAAGTCTTTTCAAACAATTAATTGTATTTCAATACCAATCGATGAAAACTTGAGATGAATCATGAAAACTTGAGATGGAACTTAAGAAATTGGTCATAGTTTTTCCTAATTTATTCAATTGCTTCCTTCAAGTCATATTATTTATTTTTATGCATATCCTTTGAATTCATTTTCTTTATTAATTTATTTGGGAATAATTCTTCAAATAATTCCTAATTGCAATGTCATATGTAATTAGCTTTCTTGTAAAAATAAAAACCTCTACGAAAAACATCATCAATTTTGATTTAATTTAATTTAATTATTATTTTTATATTTATATTTTTTTGCAATCCTCAACTATTGCTTAGGATCTATTCCATTTTCGTGTCCTCTAAATATAGGGAATACCACTGGTTATTATTTGGGGTTTACCCAAAACCCTAGATTCTTATTCCCCAACCGTCAATATTTATCCAATTAAGGAAACAAAAATCACCAATATATTTTTCCTATATTTCCTCTTTTCAATGGATTTTGAATGATCTTAGTCATACTTCCCAATAATTTTTTTTTCTAAATTTTAAGTTTGCATAGCTTGTTAAGCCCTCATTTGGGGATTGTCCTACATGCCGATCTTATAGTTGATGTAACTCAAAATATTCTAGACTCTTGAATCTAAAATTTCATTATTTAACAAACATGCCATATGTATTATTTGCACTGCCATGGGTACTACTAAAATTTGATGTGCCAAGAAACGGTTATGGAAACTTTTCCAAAACTTGTTGATTTTAGCACTGTTTAGAAGGTTGTATTTATCAATAAATTACAAGGATTATCAGTAAATTAAAGTTTCTCGAGAGAATTAAGAGTACAAGGACTATCAAAAGGGGTGTGCAAAATGTAAAAGCAGTGAGACATTTATAACACCCAACATGTTCTGTCTAGTTTTCATTCACACATAATTTTTTTATTGTTTCTGCTTGAAATTTATATATCAACCATATGTAATCCTTATGTGGCGATGCTTATCTGTAACTACTAGGCTATTTTTATTTATTAAATGAAAGGATGCATCTCAGAAAAAAACAATTATTTTGAAGTCAATTTACAAAGGGGTTCTTTCATATATTTTCACAAAGTTTAGGCTAATAAGTCACTATGTATAATATGAACATCTAATGCATCAATGAATGCTTAAAATTATCGAGTATGTCGACCGCCTTCTTGAATATTTGGATGAACTAGATTGGCTTGAAAGCCTATGGGAATGCAACATAATTGGATTGGACAGTCAAAAGCTATTGAATACTGACTTTTATGAACAAGGAGGAGCATGCAAATTTTTATGGATTTTAGGAAAAACAAAGTATTTTGAATTATCATAAATATATATAAGATCATAATACTATATACATAATAATGTCAAGATACTTCTCATTGAATTTTCCAAATGAAATAACAAAAAGGATCATTTCCAACTGAAAGTACTTAAGATTTGAATTATATTTAAAATATTGTTCAATTTGTCACTTGTACAAAAGGCCCCACTTAGTAAGAGTTGCGATAAAACCATGACATGAGAGACATTACTACAATTATAAGAATAAAAATCCACAAATTGGAGATATATATTGATTTCCATGAATGACTCTTTCTGGAATAAATGTTGATGAGAAGTCATCTTGGACATCACTCGTTACAATTGACACTGCTCTTGACACTAGAATTGTAGACATCCTCTTCACCTTTTCCTGGTAATCTATGGTAAATGTTTGAAATTGATTAGAAATGGTTTTTGTTTCTCTATGGAGAGATTTCATATTGTCTTTTCACACTTTATAAATCCATTTCATCTTGTTATATATTAATTCAGAGTTGGTGAACACTGCAATATTATTGGCACCATGCTCTTTTGTTGCCTTGAACCCTTCAACAAGCACAATATAGTATGTTTCGTTATTTGTAGTCCTTCCAGAAACACCATCTTATTTTGGAGGACATGGTTTAGTTCCTAATTGTGAAGGACATGAGTAATAACTGCTTGAACCAAGTTTGGATGAATTAGCACTTTAATGCACAATGTCCATTTTTGTGTCATTCTATGATAATCATTTTTCTCGATGCTTTTGAGCACCTAGTTAAAAGAATAAGAAGTTTTAAGTAGAAAAAATACATCTTAAAAAAATTAACATTGAATAACCAAATTGTAAGTAGGAAAATCCTTGACTGTTCCGTAAACAATCGAAATATGACTAATACTAAAATATGCTTAACAGTCCTTACAAAAAGTGCATGCCAAGTCAATCCCATGCATCTAAAATATGACTAATACTAAAACCTTCCTAATAGTCCTTACAAAAATTTCATGCTAAGTCAATCACACGCATCATATTAGGGAATATTTAGCAACAAATGATGAATTTCTATGTTGGTCACAAAGCTCATGTTATGGACTTACTTGAGTGATCTCCAAATGCACGCATGTTTCATGCAAAGTTTCCTCTGCCACTATTAGCAACCTATTTATGGCTTATTTGATGGAAATTATAATTCCCACAATACCATGTATATTGATATTATAAGCATTCCAAGGTAGCATTCACCAAACTAAAATAATTACATCCCGCTCAATCAATTTTTTGTGTTCTTGATTCTTTTTTTATGGAATTCTTCCTCTAGTACATTCCAATCATAAATTAAAGTATTAGAACAAAACGTGTTGCACTTGGGCCTATTTTGAGAGTTAAAAACCATCGATAAAATGTTTCAACAATTAGGATTATTGTGAATGTAAAAAATAATTGACAAATAGGAAGGTTGAGTGTAGTAGTAAACATCCATGTCAAACTTAATAACTAATTATAAAGTCTGTATTGGTTCAGCCAATTCATAAATCTGACAAATATGAGAGAGTACCAAATATGATAAATCCTAGTATTAGCTATTAACTGTAGAGTACATGGCTGAAATTAATAAAGGAGCACAATTTCTTGTGCAAATTACAATGAGATGGTACACAAATGAACATAATAGACAGTGAGACAATTGATACATTAAAAGGTCCAAAAAAAGACAATCATACACATCGATACAATCATGCAAAAAATAACACACATTAAAAATGTGCAGTAATTTTTGTCTTCAGTATACAACCTTCATATCCTATATGGTGCTACAAACTAGTTCTTATACAAATGGAAGTCACCATTTTTATTCACACTAATATTTCCTCATAGTGCATGTGCGTGGCCTCTTTGTTTTGGCAATATATTGTGAATAGAATGAAGGGTCACACTATTTAGAGTTCTTATCATTTCCTTCATCTAAGGTGAGAAATGTTCGTTTGCGACCCTTGCATCGTGCATTTGTATTTTTCGCATAGATGGATCTCCAATATCATCCTCATTTACCATGTTTTGGACCTTACCATGATCTTCCATAGTTCTACTCTTGCCACCTATGCCACATTCTTCCACAAATGAAGATGTCTCTTTTCCATTGAAAACATTCTCTTTTGGATCTTGACCACAATTGAAAGAAGATGGATGTGACTTCGATGAAAAGTCAAATGCATAAACAAAACCATTAGGATTCTTTTCAAATGTTGGAGGGCCTATAGATGGATGTGACTCCAATGAAAAGTTAAGTGCATCATCTAAATCGATAGGGATCTTGTCAAATGTTGGTGGTCCTAAAGAAAAACTATCTGGTGTATTATCAAAATGATGAATGTTGTCAATATAATCATATTTATCATTTTCTTTGTTGACAACATTTGTTTTCTTATCATACATTGCAAAATAAATGTCTTCACCAACATCAGGTGTTTGATACACTACTCCTTGTTGAATATACTCATTCAAGTCCAATGAAGATGAGTGACCAACATATATATTATTTACCAGACATTATAAGGAAATAATGTCAATAAACTGGATCTTCATTCAAGCATTTCCAATACATAAAAAAAGATGTATAGGTTTATAAAGCATACACTAATTATCTCTTCAACGAACATAAAATCATCCTAGGGACAACATGAAGAGCTACCTAAATTTCTCTATTGCAAGGAAAGAAAGTTCAAGAGAAGGTTATTTCTTCAAATACCATGCAATATTGGTTTTATATACCATCAAATAAAAATGGATTATTTGAATAGGAATTGAAAAATATTACTAGTGGTGACTCATTGAAGATTTTACGTAGCATAATCTAGCCTTTATCTTGTGTAATTTTCTTATGTATAATCTTCTTTAGTTCAGATTTTTTTCCCTTGATTGTGCATCATATTCATAAATGATTCTTTTGACACACTCTAATGCATTATATCAAGTGAATTTATTGTCGATAAAAGGTCCTTCTGAGGAGAGTTCCAATCGAGGTAGATTTCAAGTCATGGAAAAATTACAGAAAACCAAAGTTTCAACCACAACAGAGTTCTAGTGAGGGTAGAGTTCTGGTAGAGAAAATTTCTTGTTGGGAAGCGTTCCAACTGGAGCAGAGCTCTAGTCGAGGAAGAGTTCATAATGAGAAAAGTTTCAATTAGTTAGAGTTCTATTCATGGTTGAGTTCCAACCAGGGAAGAGTTCTAGTCGGGGAAAAGTTTCATTCAGGAAAAGTTCCAATCAGATCAGAATTCTTAGCGAGCAAAGATCTAGTTGGGGCAAAGTCCCTACCGGGAAGAGCTCTAACTGGGGAATATTTCCAATAGGGGAAGAGTTCCTACCAAGCAAATTTCTTATCAAGTAAATTTCCAACTGAGGCAGAGTTCCAATTGGGGTAGATTTCTAGTTCAGGAAAAGTTCCTTTCGAGCAAAGTTCATGTCGAGTAGAGTTCCAACTAATCCATATTTCCAGTAGGAGAAGAGTTCCTACCGAGTAAAGTTCTTGTCGGCCATATTTCCAACCGAGAAAGAGTTCCAGTCAGGGTGGAGTTTTAGTTGAGGCAGAGTTCCTTCTGAGCAAAGTTCATGGCAGGAAAAACTATTGCTAGGTAGAGTTCCAACCGAAGAATTGTTCCAATTGAGGAAGAGTTCCTACTGAGTAAAGTTATTTTCAGGAAAAGGTTCTACTAGCCATATTAGTTCCAATCGAGGCAGAGTCCAAGTTTTCACAGAATTTCATACAAGAAACCATGGAAGAGTTTCAGTAAGGAAAAGTTCCCAATGAGTAAAGTTTCAATTGAGTAGAGTTCCATCCAGGGAAGAGATGTAGTCAGGGAAGAGTTCCAACTGGTGCAGAGTTCCTACCCAGCAAAGTTCATGTAGGGAAAAGTATTATCTGGTCAATGTTCCAAGCATGGCAGAGTTCCAGTTAGGGCAGGGTTCCAGTCGAGGCAGAGTTCCTTCCAACTAAAGTTCCTCTCGAGAAAAGGTCCTTCCAGTTAGAGTTCCAACTAGGGAAGAGTTCCAGTTGGGGAAGGGATCTAGTCAAGGAAGAATTTCTATTGGTAAAACGTCCTACTGGGCGGAGTTCCAACCGAAGTAGAGTCCAAGTTGTCGTAGAATTCCAGACAAGAAACTGCATAAGGGTTTTATTTGGGGAAAAGTCCCTAATGAACAAAGTTTCAACCAAGCATAGTTTCTTCCAGGGAAGAGTTCTAGTTGAGGCAGAGTTCCAACCAAGGAAGAGTTCAGGTCAGGACTATGTGGTGGTGGTTCAAGGTCCCACAAATGGGATCTAAAGCCCCCCAAAAATAATTGAGCATAATATTATTAATGTAATTATCCATATGAAGTTGTTAAGTACACACATGGATAACAAACTACACAAATTTTACAAGGAAATATAATAACCACTATGGTTGAAATATTATGGTCATTGTAGCTGGCGCATCATCCCTAATACATAAGACATTTTCATCATTAAAATATATCAAACAAGAGACCATACATTAAATTGTAACCACCTTGGTGTTCTAAACCTCAAAATGACCACTACATCTTGCTCACAAGCCAAATATTCCCTATCCAAAGCATATATGGTGTCCTTCACCACATGCATTGCATGTGATTCCCAAAGTTAAATTACATCGGACCTAATACCCTATATTTTTTCCCTATAGCATGGCTTCTACCATTAAATTATACCTAGTGCACGAAACCTTAAAATAAGGTCTATAATGAACTTATAGACCAAATATTTCTCCACTCAAAGGCATGTGTGGTTACCATGGATTGCTACCCCAATTTTCCCTCATACCTAAAAACCATCCCTATAACACCAAACCTTGAAGTGGCTACCATGTCAAACTTGTAGGCCAAATGTTTTATATTAGGGTATGTGATGACTCAAGGAACAACACATGGCCCATGATAATCCCCAAACATAAATTCCATGGGTTAAGACCTTGTATTTTTCCCATGGACCATGGTGTGGGAATTGATAAGTAGCTATAGTGTGATATAACCCAAAATAGCAAGCATATCTCACTCATAGGCTAAATATACCTATCTATATCCTATGTGATTATTTGAGAAACAAGACATGGCCCATGAATCCATAGGAATTTGTAGGGTTTTAGACCATATATTTCAACCTTAGATAACTAAATATATCCAAATAACCATCTATGGTGTTCTATATCTGACATGTCAACCATATCCCACTTGTAGGCCATTGTTTCGCTATGTAGGGAATGTATGATAAATTGGGGTTGTGTGTATTTCCCATAGGGTCTTGTGCATGGACCCAACTCATGCATGTAAGTGGCACACATTATTACCCAAATACTTATGAAACACAACTAACCTATACAAAGAGTTCCTACCAAAAAAACTTTCTTGTCGGTAAAAGTTCTTGCTAGGCATAGTTCCAACTAGGGAAGAGTTCTAGTCTAGGAAAAGTTTATTCTAAGAAAAGTTCCAATCAGGGTAGAGTTCCTACTGAGTAAAGTTACTATTGGGTAGAGTTCCTAGGGGGAAATGTTTCAACAAGGACAGAGTTCGAGTCAAGGCGGAGTTTCGGCCAAGCAAAGCTCCTCTCAGGCATAGTTCCTTCCAAGTAGAGTTCCAACCAAGGAAAAGTTCTAGTTGGGGAAAATTTATTATCAAGGAAATTTCCAACCACGATATAATTCCAGTCATGGCATATTTCTTGCTAAGAAATGTTCCTATTGAACAAAGTTCCAACCAGGAAGAGTTCCAGTTGGGGTAGAGTTCCAACCAAGCTAGAGTTCATGCCATGCAAAGTTCCTGCAGGGTAGAGTTCCAATCAGGCCAGAGTTCCAATTGAGGCAGAGTTCCAATCGAGGCATAGTTTTAGTTAAGGAATAGTTCAGTCAGGGAAGAGTTCCTTCCAAGCAGAGTTCCAATAAGGTTAAAGTTCCAATCAGGGTAGAGTTCCAACTAGGGAGGCGTTCAAGTTGGGTAAGAGTTACAATTGGGACAGAGTTCCTACTGCGAAAATTTCTAGTTGGGAGAAGTTCATGCCAGGCTCCAATCAGGGCAGAGTTTCAGTTGGGGCATAAGTCATAAAGAGAAAAGTTTCAACCACGAGATATTTTTAGTCAAGGAAAATTTCATGTCCAACAAAGTTCTATCAAGCAACCAGGAAAAGTTTCCAACCAAGGCAGAGTTCTTACCAAGCAAAGTTCTTGTCAGACAAAGTTCCTACCGAGAAGAGTTCATGTCGGGAAGAGTTCCAACCGGGGAAGAGTTCCTACCAAGCAAAGTTCCTATTAGGAAAAGTTCCTTCCAAGAAAATTTCCAATCGGGGTAGATTTCCAGTTGAGGAAGAGTTATAGTCAAGTAAAATGCCTTCCAGGTAGAGTTCCTACTGAGAAGAGTTCCAGTCGGGGAAAAGTGCTTGTCGAGTAATGTTTCCGTCGGGAAGAGTTATAATAAGGGTAGAGTTCCTATTGAGGAAAATTTCATGTGGGGGAATATTTCTTGTGGATATGAAAGTTATTAAATTGACGATTTCACTTCCTATAAGGAATATTTCATGTCAAGCAGAGATCCAGACATGGAAGAGTTCTTGCTAGGGTGAAACTCCATCTGAGATTGTTTGGTTACAATTTTCCAAACCAAAATGCTTGAAATCAACATGAATCTTGTCGTAGATACCATATTTTCCAATTCTAATGGAGGCCCTTGAAAGGATTTTGTTGATACAAAAAGATGAAGTGATCTTAAGAGGCATCAAAATAACACCTCGCATCCCTCCATTTTCCTATTCCCAATTCACAAATGATACCCTTCTAGAACAACTTGTTTTGTCTCCATGTGTTTGATGTTCTTGATACTCAAATCCTCAAACCCTCTTGACTAAGGTTGGATTAATATCTAATTTGATTACACATCCAAAAAAACCCTTATTTAAATGGATTTGATTTCCATAATAGAGATAACATAGGCAAAACATGTTTAAATGGCGTTGGGTGTATCAAACATATCAAACAAAAAGGATATGATAGAAATTCTTGATGTGGGAAAACAACATTGTCTTAGGAGAATAATAATAGAAGGAGAATCCAAGCTAATCATCAACTTAATCAATGAGAAGGAAAATATGTATTAGTAGACTCTGAATCATCGGTGTCGGTGGGGTTCAAACTAAACATTAGTTTAGGTGAGGTGACAATTATTTTGTGAATTTCACAAGCTTTACACATTTAATATGGGTTGTGTGTATTATTCCCAAGGAGGTGAGGGCCATGGGTTTTATTGATGTTATGTCTCAATGGAGTATTCTTGCTACTGAGTGGGAGGTACGATTTCTATAGGGTTTCCTATTTTTTATATTTTATTGCGTCACATGTTTCAAAAAATGTTGTTAGTTTTTGGGGTTAGTCCAGAGGTACATAGAATCTAGCTACGAGAGTGTTACATCTCCTAGTACATTGGTAATGTTTGATGGACATATTGATGGAATAGTTATAGTGGATGTTTGAACATGGATAGAGTGCAAGCATATTAGACTTACCTACAAGGTTGTTATCCTATGTGGAAAGCTAACTAATCATTGGGTGCACAAAGTGGGGGTCCAGTCGATTTCTTGATTATGAGGTACATGTTGCCACACAAGATATCATTCATAAAGTGAAATGTTTTCACTAGGGTTTAGCTTATAGAATCTCTTATAAGTGTTGCCACTGTCTCCTAAACAATGACTTCTCTTCGCTTTAGTGTTTGGGTGAATATCCATTTAGTAAGGGGGATTCCTCGAGGCATCTAAGCACTAATGGTTTTCAAAGTTTCATAATTACTTCGATTGCAAAATTAACCATGAGATAATTTATAAATGTGAATATAAATGATATAATTTGGATCAATTAACCAAGTGCTTCAAGATATTTAAAAAAATGAAGTTTCTCATTGAAGAATTACAAATAAAATATAGATTTATAACAAGATATGAGGGGTTGTAATCACCGACTAAAATGAATCTTTAAAAAAACAATGGATAATTTACAATGAAAATGTTTAAATCCTTGGATTAATGTGAGGCAAAGTGTAAGAAATCATATTTAGAATGTTAAATTCAAAATTAACGTTTATTGTACCTTGAAAGGGAAAGATAAAAGAATGGATATTCACTAATAGTGTTTGAATTTCCAAATCTAAAATAACATGTTGAATTTATAAGATTGCTTAAAAACCCTTGCAAAGATTTATGAGTGAAATTGATTTAAAGCAAACATGTTGAATTTATAAGATTGCTTAAAAACCCTTGCAAAGATTTATGAGTGAAATCAATTTAAAGCAAAATGGTTGTTAAAATTCAGATCCAAAATAAATTACTCCCATGAAATTTGTTGATCCAAAATGAAGATTAGATTGTTGTTATGACATGATGTGAAATGAGTACTTGTAACCAACAATTCAACAACGCATTAAACCTTAAAAAGAGTTGTGAAATTGAAGTAAATGTCAATATTAAATCAAATTTGTAATAATACTTGAAAACAAATAAAACTACTTGTTGCAAAGAGGGTGTGTGCAAGAAGTTGAGGGTCTCTTTTGGCACATTAGATGCAATACAAAACTGAAAAAACAGACATCATCAACTTGCATGGATATTTTGAGACACTTACACAATGAATCTTGCGATCAGTAAAAAACAAGAAATGTAGGAAATTGAATGGCCTTTCCAAATATATATATTTTTTCTATTGAAAATGCTGTTAACTATCTAAAGTTAGATAAATTTTAACGGGCACTTTTTATTTTTGGGACAAATTATAAGGTATATGTTTTTGTGGGTGCAGCGTCTGAGTGTCTAAATGATGGAATAAACTTACAAAAACCGGTATACATATAGAGAACATATAGGGCTAGTGCACGACTATTTTTCCAATAATAAAAATAATATTTTTTAATTTTTTTTTAATTATCTAAGAGATCAAACCTCGAAAATGGTACATCAATTGTGGGTGTAGCGTTTGAATGTCTTAATGCAATTATTTGGAAATGGGTTTTTTATAGGATGTAGAGGTTGGTGTTCTTTAGTGCACCATACAATTTTTTTTTAAATAATTGAGAAACGAAAGAGATATGGACGAAACACTACCAATGTGTTTTTTGAGTTGAGGAGTGATGACAGAAGATAAATAAGAAAAAAATAGAAAAAATTATGTATTCTTGTTAAAATTTACATATTTAGAATTTGCAAAAAACCATATCTGTTTCTAACATCTCATAAAAAATGGAGGTGTGCAGCATAATCAGACGAACCACTGAACACGAGCATATTAAAAATTTGGATATAATGCTGAATTAGCCATGGTTTATCATACTCCAAGGAATAGGCATGTTGAATCCGAAGCAAAGTACAAAGCAGACACATACGCATAGGAATTCCATGAAAGCATGGGTGGAGGCTCGGCCTTCTCATTTGGAGGGAATAAAATTTTGAATTTAAACAATATGTGAGCTAATTTAGTTAAACAAAATGCGTGCGCATTTTATATAGACAAAATGCGTGCGCATTATGTATAAACAAAACGCGTGCACATTTTGTAAAATCAAAATAGAGTTGTAGTTAACATCATTTTCATCATTCATCATCACCATCATCATCATCAACATCATCATCACCATCGTTGTCATCATCTTCATCATCATCATCAACATGATCATCATCTTCATCATCTTCATCTTCATCATCACCATCATCATCACCATGATCATTGATCATTAATCATCATCATCAACATCACCATGATAATCATCATCACCATCTTCATCATGTTCATCTTCATCATCATCATCATCGTCATCTTCATCTTCATCATCATCATCATCTTCATCATCTTCATCATCTTCATCTTCATCATCATCATCATCATCTTCATCATCATCATCATCATCAACATCATCATCACCATCATCATCATCATCATCACCTTCATCATCATCATCATCATCTTCATCATCATCATCATGATCATCATCATCCCCATATTCATCATGAACATCATCATCACCATCGTCGTCATCATCATCATCAACATCATCATCATCATCCTCATCATCATCATCATCATCACCTTCCTCCTCCTCCTCCTCATCATCATCATCAACATCATGATGATGATCATCATCATCTTCATCATCATCATCATCATCCTCAACATCAACATTATAAACATCATCATCACCATCATCATGATCATCA
>LPNX010886836.1:488670-498670 GCA_001517045.1 Pseudotsuga menziesii | reverse complement strand
ATGAATCTCTTCACCAACCAAGGTATTAGTGGATGGAATATCATGCCCAGATATTTCCTCGGACGATATGACCATGGATCCTACCTCCATCACTGCTTTCCCTTGTGAAGGATCTGGCATTTGCAAGTTTAATAATTGTAAATATTAGACCGTAGATAACATTAGTGAACTAACATGTATAGTATGTGGAAATTAACAAATTAACAAGTATTAAAAAACTGAAATTTTAAAATGTTTACCTCGGTGTGAGATACGACAATGGGTGCTATAGGAATCTCTCCACCAACCAAGGGATCAGTGGATGGAATGCCATGCCCCTATGTAGAGTGTGGAACATGAAACTCTGGGGCGTCACTGCCGGCATAAAGCATCAACTGCAAGTTCACAAAATTAATATATTAGCTCAAACTATACATATGTGTACAAAGAGGAAAATAAATGAAGAATTTATTACAATTAACCATATACATACATCACTCAAAAACCCACTGAAGACAACATCTGACTAAAGACCATAGCATGGACAACCACACGATGTGCACTCGTGAGGCTCAAAAGTAGGCTGGGAATGTGCTGATGGTGCTGCACTAGTAGATGGTCCTGCAGTAGATGGGGGTACTGCACTAGTGGATGGTACTGCACTAGAAGATGGTCCTGCACCATGACGACCTGGTGTATGCACCACACCAGGGACAGATGTCCCTTCCTCACCCATATGTTGAACCATAGTGTTATGGCGAACACCGACCCATGCCAAACTAAAAAATTCATCACGTGTTTGTGGAATAACACGATGTACAGGTGGGACATCTGGCCCAGGAAACTGCCTGCGAGGTGCAAGGATAGGCTGATCAATGTCTCGAAGCCTAGCATTGGGTCGGTTTTGGGGCATCCCCCCACCGATCCCCTGAAATGCTAATATATCAAAATAGTTTATGTGTTTACCCAACACGAACTCTACATACATCTTCCGAAGGAAATACAAGGGGATTTCCCTGTTGTTGTGTGGTGGCATATCAAAAACCATATACCATCTATCCATCTAGTTATCAACAAATGGTTGATATGTGCACCACTCGATAGAGATATGTGGCCTATTTGCATTTGGGATTTCCCCTGTGTGAGGGTCCCTAAACAATGAAAATATATGCTCTTTGGTAATTTTCAACTTTTTTATTGCACTGTAGCTAAGCCCATCAGCGTACTCACGTCTTTCTCTTTCTCTATATGAAGTAATATCATATAGTATGTTGCTTGACAATGTAATAGTCTCAACAATTGCATCCAAAGTGGATACAAGTGAACATCGAATCCTATCACCACCAGTAAAAGCAGTACTAAGACCTCTCAACTGGGCAAGCTCAATCAATATTTCAGCATTGGTGTCCATAGCTGCAATTGCAATAAAAAAATCAATAAGGAAATCATTAGAAACGTATATATATAATGACATCTCTTCAAAATTGAAAATGTAAATTAAGGAAAACTCAAGTTACAAGCAATTTAATGGCATTCACTTACATACATTTAAAACTTAAAATTAAGCATTTAACAATTAAATAGTGAGTTTCGTTCAACTTCTTTCTAGAAGTTAAGGCACTTCTTCACCCTCATTGGTGACTTTTCCATGCACACTTGGGTTTAAACTTCTTTGAATTTAGGAGTGCTATTTTGACATGTTTTGGCCTTTACATCCCTTGGGTATGTAAAAGAAAGGGGCAAGGGACTATTAGGACATGTGAGGCAAGAAAATGGGTGATAGAGGGCTGCCACCATATCCTCTAAATATAATTGACTCGATCATGGTTGGGAACACTCTCACGACGCACTCTAGGTAGTTCATGGGTGTTCACCATTTCCATTGTTGTATAACCATGGAAACCAAACAAAAGTTACATGGAAAATGGAGAATTTGTGGACTGGACTACAATTGGTTGTAGATGAGCTTAGAGACTCGACATGTAGAAATATATTACCCATTGTTTTTTCTATTTAAAAAAATGGTTGATAAACCTAGTGATGCAGGGGCATAGACTGATTGAGTAAAGTCATTTATTTCTTTGCTAGATCTAGGGATCTTAGGGAGACCTAGGGTCTCACATGTTTCTAATTTTATTTATTATGTTTATAGGATAAAAGAAGCATAATTCGTGTTCTTGTGTTTGCTAACATGGGTTTCTTACACCTTGTGCCTTATACCATATTTTTATGTTAGTTCTACCAATTGGTGTGTAATATCTAGGGCTTCTATTGTAATTGGAACATAAGCTAGCTTGTCCATTACTCTCTCTTGCATATTGTGGAGAATTATGAGATATGTGTTGTTTAGAACCCTACTCAGTAGTAATTTTGTGTCTCTCTTATAGTATTTTTGTTCCTTTTTGTTTATGCCTCTCAATCTCATTATGATGTGGGCTTTCTATCTTTCTTTGTCTTTAATTTGAATGTAGATATATATTGTTTTTTTAATTGTTAAAACCCTTGGCTTATAATTTTAGCCTCCTTCCACACACACTCTATACTTGTGTTTGTTTTATATATTTCTAGCCTTTTGGAACATTGAATATCTATTAGACATGATGTTTTTGATTCTTATAGCCTCTTTTAGTTTGAATCCATCAAACATTAGCTTGGGAGTTGTTGGGTTGATTATTCTATTAAAAAACACAGTTATAGGTTAAAAATTGACAAAAAAAAGAATGATTTGGGTGATTGAATTACCTTGTTGGATGACAATTCACCAGTGGAATCTCCTCCCCTCAACCTAAATTAGTTCCTCCAACAATCCCAAGCAGTTAACTTGCTCCAAGACACTCCAATTGGGCTTTGTTTTCGTGTTCCTGATAGGTAAAATGGGCTGCGGGTTTTGGGCCTGTGTATATAAATTATTTTTTGTTTTCCAAATCGCATACACATTTTATAAATACAAATCACGAGCGCGTTTTGTAGTTATATAATGCGTACATGATATGGTTTCCTATCCTACATGTCCCATGACATGTCAGGCTCGAGTTGAACCATAGCAAGTGCTATGTAGCAGAAACGCGTTGTACTTTTTGGTAACGTGATCATGTTTTTGAAAACTAGGATTGCATCTAAAAGGTCCTTCATCTTCTTGCACTGACCCAAGAATTTTGATAAAGGCGTGCTCCTGCATCAGATAAATCCTATGCATCTCACAAGTACATAGATATTTTATGTACAGATTTAAAGTCACGTTTATGAAATAAAATGAATTTTCGCATGCACTTCCATGAGGTTTGAATCAACATATTATTGCAAGGGTTACAAATCTTGACTTAATAGGAGGGTGGGATCAACCCATAAATCGCAACCTTGTGTGCCTCACTTTGCATTTTATAAGTTTCAATTTTACATAAGTTGGTCTTAGAGTATTCAATTGGTCTTAGACGATGTTCAGGCTTAAGTGCAATTTTACAAAGGGTGGGTGGAAGGCAAGTGTATTTGATAGAGGGAGATTTCAGGGATGAGTAACAAGACTTGGATGGGAGCATTTGTCGGGTGTGGGAAGTAAAGGTGTCAAGGATCACCTTGTTAAAGAGGATAATGGTCCAAGGTGGGCTTGGGGAAGTAGGGGTCACATACTGGGGAGTGTTTCAACTTGAAGTGAGAAAGAGAGAAGAGCATGATCAAACATGGATATGTGGGGGATATAGTGAAATGACGAATGAAGAGGAGTAGGTCTTGACTAGAGAGGATAGTAGCGCACCATTGGTAACTGTAGTCACTTTGAGGAACTTGGCTATAGGGGTGCGAGAGGGTGGTATTTATAGGTAACTTGTTGATCTTGTGGAACTTATATATTCCAATGAGAAATTGGATTAGCCTTCTAGACTTGAGAAGTCAAATGTAAAGCATGCATGGGAGGATACCATGAAGACATGTTAAAAAACTATTAAAGAATTAAGGATTGATTCTAGGTTTGTAGTTGATGGAAGTGTTGTAACTTGTATATTATAGTGATAGGGTTGTTTGATACTACTAGGAGCAAGAATTTGGATTCAATGAGAATCTTACTCCAGTTATTAGAGGATTCTTTTAGGATGAGGGAATTGACTGTGATGAGGTTGTTTCCTCAATTGTCGGAGGTATGATCCCATGATATTGACATGAGGGATGATGGAGTTAGGTTAAATCAAGAAGAAAAATGGTCTTTCTAGTAGTTACAAAAGAAATACCATAAAGCTCCAATGACGCATATAAATGCTCAAAGTTCCAGTGTTTTTTTTCCCTTCTAGATCTATATAAATATGCAATGTTTTTTCATATTTTGGAGTGGGCATGGTTGATTCAAAATCTAACTTGACTGATTCAAAGATTTGGTTGAGTTTTCTTTTTTCTAGAAAAATAGCATCACTTAGCCAATAACTGAATAAACCATAAGGAGGTCATAAACCAGGAAGGAATATCAAATTCAACCCAACACAAAATAATAAAACTAATTGAATTTGACTATAGCCTTCTTTCTAGAAACACCTTTTTTGTACCGTCTCCTATCAATCGAATTAACCTTTTAGCTTCTAATTACACCGATTGATGTTTTTATTTGAGTTTTGGGGTGGATGAGCACCTATGCTTTTTCTAGATTGCATGAGTATGGGACAAATGTACTGTCCAGATTGATTCTATGGTAGTCGTAGAAATTCAAAATAAACAAATTAAAAAAAGGAACATAAAAAATAATTGATGCATGGATAATTTGTACCTGATGCATGGATAACTCCTACCTAATATGTGGAAAAAATTATTAGTGACACTTAACTTGTGACCTATCCATGTTCACGAGCCACAAGTTAAGTGGTTGTGCTAGTGTAAATTTTTTTTTGTAGACATAAACAAGACAAGTATAACTAGTACCTTCATTGATACCTCATAAAATCCTTTATTCCAATCTAATGTTTTCCTAAACACGTGTGGTGTAGAATTTATTTGAGATTGATGGGAAGGGCTTAAAAAATCCATTTCCATTTTATTGGTGGTATCAAATATTCCCCGTTATTTGGAAACATAGGTGGAATGATTTTAGAATCAATCATATAAAGTGCATATAATTGATGCCATACAAAGTCTTATATCTCAACTCCGACGTGACCATTTCAGATGAGGTAGCTAGTACCTTTCCAACACCTTATGGATTACCCCCTGAACTTTATGGAAATAGATCCCCTGACCTCTATCGAAATGGATCCCGTGACCTTTGTAGGAATTATGCCTTGGTAGAATGAGTTGAAACATTTGAGTGATAACAAATGCACAAAATGATTAGTATTAGTGAAGCATCATACATGTCCATTTTGCTTGGATCAACGCACTTGGAATTTGGTTCCATGTGACCTCACCCTTTAGGAACTTCTGATTTATTGAATGTGTTTCAAGCCATGTTAAAAAATCAACAAATCTCCTTACTTATTTGTTTCTACCTGTGTTATAGATGTGCTTCAAAATTGTCATAATTTTCCTTAGCTTCATCATGAGTTCCAAAAGACAAAAGACAGCAATGTCACTGAAGCACCTCATGATGTACTTAGCTTAGAATATGAATTCCATGCTACAAACATGATCACATGTGCTTATAACCTTGATTAATAAGGAACTATGTGGTATATGATTGGACAATGCTAACAATGTACAATTTTTGGGCATGTATTTCCTTTTAATTAGGTGGTAATATCATTGAAATACAAATTGTGGTGTACTAATATGTACATTTTATAAAATTTTGAGTGAGGCACTTACCTACGCATAGCTGGGAAGATGGAGCAAAGGTGAGAGCTGGAGCATACTATTAGAGTAGAGCTGGGAGATTGGAGCAGAGGCGGGATCTAGAGTGGGAGTTCAAGCAGTAGCTCTGAAACAACATCTCACACCATCAAAGGAGATTCTTGGTGTGATCTGGGAGATAGATCTATAAGGAACGCATAGGATATGGAGCGGGCGACTTGTGAAACACAACAATGGATAGACTGGAATGAGAAACAAAGCAGCGTAGGAGGAATGACCCGGGTTGGTGGTGTATCATTTCATTGCATGAGGAGACGCTACTGTCAGGGTGGGAGATACGTTGTATGCAAGGGAACGGGCGCTGGTGGACCCCTGGTGGGTGTCCATTGGGTCAGGAGATAACCAAGTGAGGGATGGTAAAAAATATTTTACATGCAGCAGAGTAAACTGTGAGTAATTGGATCTCAACCTATCTGTGATTCAACCTATTTGTAATCCAATCATTAACAGTGCTACATTTACAACATTTATTACTCAACTGCATATTCATTATTAGATGTGAAGGATGGAAAAAGAGACAACGGTCGTTTCACATATTGTTGATAGCGGAACAAGATTCCTCATTTTTGGCACCTGCTCAGTGGAAGATGATACCATATCCTATCGACACGTCAATGCATTGAGTAGTTCCACATATCTTCAATAGGGAATTGTGTTAGAATATAATCCGTTAGGGTTATGTAATGTAAATAAATAAATAGTAGGAAGCCAAACAGGCTGAGCGGAAGGTGAAACCCAACCGCCATGTGATTTGTATAAATATAGGCATTTGCATTGGAATAAGAATCAATTGGGAGTTATTACCAACAAGTGGTATCAGAGCAGGGCTGTCTGCCATAACTCCTGGCTGCCATTTTGCTGACCAGTCCATTCCATTGCCAGACTGCTCCATCAGTCTGCCAGTGGCATGAGAAATCCAGTCTCTGCATGCATGCATTATTGGTATAGCACAATACCTAACCCTAACCCTAATTCTTTCACGTTGAAGCCTTGAACTGCGACCTCTTGAACTACGACCTCTCCACTCTCGCTGTAAATGCGTTGAGTATATCTCCTGAGATTGAGTGTCGAGACCTTCTCCATCTGCGGTCGATTTCCTTTTGTGTTGGAGTCTGCCTTCCAGGAGTGCGTTTCTCCCCTCTCGTATTACTGTGAAGAAACCCTAATTTTCTACACCTTCGTGTACATCAGCTTTAAGGATTGCCCGCACTTTAGAGGCACATCCAAAGGTTTCTTGTGTGCATTATCCTGGCCTTGAAAGTCATCAAGAGCATCACATTGCCAAGCGACATATGAGCGGATTTGGTGGTGTGGTGAGTTTGAGATTGCTGGAGACTAACAGGCTATGTCCCGTTTTATTGATTCATTAAAAATTCTTCACATGTACAACCCCTTCTCTAGGAGGTTGTGAAAGCCTTGTCGAGCAGATTGATATACTGAAATATGCGTGGAGATACTGCCTGCATTGGAGATTGATAGACTGAAGAATGCGTTGAAGTATGCTATCTGAAGACTGCCCTCATTTGCGTTGGAGACTGTTGAGTGAAGACCAGCATGGATCGAAGACTGATATACTGGTGCGTGTTGGAGACTGGTGCGTGTTGGAAACTGCTGAAAAACTGCCCTCATTCGCGTTGGAGACTGTTAAGTGAAGACCAGCGTGGAGAAGAAATGGTATTGCTGAATGATATGTAATGCTTGATATGTTGAAATATTGTTAAAACTCGTGGAGGTAGAACAATTTTAAGAACCTGCGTGGAGAAGACTGCATACATGTTGCGTTGAGCTAGCTGCCTGCGACTTGAAGACTGCGACTTGAAGACTGCATCATGCGTTGGAAATGATGTTTTGGGAATGCGTACAAACCCTAGACTGATAGACTGTGCACCGTTTTGACTGATTTTTTTTTTTTTTGTGAAGACTGGGCACCATTGTTGCTATATAAATAATGGTGATTGATATATATAAATACATATATATTGCTGCAACCCATTTACGTTGAAGTCTGATAATACATTTTGTGAAATGCGACCCTTGTTGTTCAAAAGATTGTGTGACTACTGAATGTGTGATAATCTCTTGACTGCTGAATGCATGACTGCTGAAGACAGCGTGAATAGTGATGCTGTGCATGGAGCTGTCTGAGTTCTGGTCAAAAGTGAGTATTTTGCTGCGTGGAGACTGCGTTGATATATAAGTAAGACTGATATATATTTGCATTAAGAATGTTATGCTATGTATTTGACTTAATGGAGAAATAATTTGCTACGTATGAGCTCAAGCTATATATATATTGAAGGCTGTGATTGTGACTGCAATTGGAGCTACAACGACCAGTTGAGAACTGCGAAGAGACCATGGTTGAATGGAAATCATGGAATAGATTAATGACTGCTCCTTAGACAGCGTGGAGGTTGAAGTATATATGCTGCACTGATATATGTTGAAGACCGAGCCTGAACCCTAACTTCTGTTTGGTTTTTGTGAAGAAATAAATACCTATCTAAGAATGATATGTGCAAATGTTGTATGCTGCGTCTCTTTTAAGACTGAGACTGATATGTGCAAATGTTGTATGCTGCATATTATGCTGACTGATTGCTAGTGACTAATGTAAAGAAGCCTGTGTATGACTGACAGTGATATATTTTGTATCTACTGATATATTTTGTATCTACTGATGTCTTCTCCCTGAAATTGCTGCGAATTGAAGCTGCGATACTGTCATTGTATCACTTTAAAATCTGAAGTTGAGATTGTAATTCACCTTGGCAGAGACTATAGACCTGCAAGGTTATTATTTTTCTATTTCTCTGTGTCATATCAAGTTCATTATTGTAAATTACACTAACAGTTGTAAATATGCACTCTTTGGCATCTAATATTGGTGCTGCCCTTGCCGGCAAAGACCAATCCAAAGACCCTTCCAAGGGAGATTGCAGCAAGAGAGGCAGAGGGGGCAGAAACAACTCCAGAAAAAGATCAAAGTGTAAGCGTTGTGGAAAGAATGGGCACACATCAGATTAGTGTTGGGCTTCATGGGACTCCATAAAAGACAAACATAACCAGAAGAAAGATGACCAAGATGCTAGTAAATTTTCTGATTCTTGTATTGTTGGACATTGTAATCTCGGATTTAATGAAATAACTTCTCTTTCATCCTATAAAGATTGTTGGCTGCTTGATACTGGTACAACATCACACATGACATTTAGAAAAGACTATTTTGAAGAACTGAATAAAACAATAGATGGCATAGTTTACTTTGCAGATAAGTCAAGTATTAAACCAAAGGGAATAGGCACCATTCGACTGAAGATGCCTGGATTCCCTGATTTCTTGTTGAAGAACGTTATCTATCTTCCAGAGTTGCAGAGAATCCTGCTGTCCTTGGTGGAGATTCGACAGCAAGGCCATTCCATCCACATGTTTGATGGAATCGTTGAAATAAGAAAGTCCTCTGACAACCAAGTCATCATGACTGGATACGAAGATGGAAAGCTGCTGAAGCTCAAGGGTTCATCCGCAAGATTTCAGAACTATGCCTACCTCTCTCAACATGGAGAAGGTAATATGTCATCTAGCTCATTATGGCATGCAATATTGGGTCATCTAAATTATAACAGTCTTCGTTTGTTGAGAAAGAATGGTTTATTTGGCTTGCCCACCATTCCTAAAGAGAAGAATAAATGTGATGCATGTATTTTAGGGAAACATAGTAAGCTTCCATTCCATGAATCTAATTTCAGAGCAAGTAGGAAATTAGAGTTAGTACATTCTGATTTGTGTGGCCCAATGCCAACTCCTTCAGCAAATGGGAACAAGTATTTTATGAGATTTGTTGATGACTACTCAAAAATGTGCTAGACATACTGTTTAAAGACAAAATCAGAAGCATTTCAAACATTCAAAGACTTTCATGCATTGATTGAAAAACAAGCACAATAAAAAATTGGTACACTTCGTACTGATAATGGAAAAGAATACACTTCAAATGCTTTTGAAGCTTATCTTCGTCAACATGGAATTGCACATCAGACTACCGTTCCCTACAATGCTCAACAAAACGGTGTAGCAGAGAGAATGAATAGAACCATAATGAATATGGTTCGCTCAATGATGTTTTTCAAAAATGTAAAACTAATGTTTTGGGGTGATGCAGTAAAATGTGCAGCATATGTGAGAAATAGAAGTCCAT
>LPNX010886836.1:450169-488665 GCA_001517045.1 Pseudotsuga menziesii | reverse complement strand
TTTGAAGAAGCTTCTACTCGTGTTGAGTGGAAAGAAGCTATGCAGAATGAGTATGATGCACTCATAAAGAATGGAACTTGGAAGCTGGTTGAACCTCCAGTTGGAACTAAACCAATTGGCTGCAAGTGGGTGTACAAGAACAAATACAGATCAGATGGCTCACTTGACAAGAACAAAGCGAGGCTTGTAGCAAAAGGCTATGCATAGAAATAAGGAATTGACTATGAAGAAACATTTTCTCCTACAGCAAAATGGGCTACCATCTGTACCTTACTCTCTTTAGCTGCTCAGAAAGGGTGGAAAGTTCATCAAATGGATGTGAAGACTGCTTTCTTGAATGTAGACTTGAAAGAGAATGTCTTCATGTCTCAGCCAGAAGGCTTTGTTGTGAAAGGAAAATAACAAAAGGTATGCAAGCTTGTCAAATCCTTGTATGGCCTAAAAGAAGCACCTCGCGCATGGTATGAAAAGTTAACCGAGCACCTTTTGAAGTTAAATTTTGAACATTTTGATCTTGATGATGCAACACTATTTATAAAGAAAGTTGGAAGATCTGTTGTGTATCTTGTGGTGTACGTAGATGATCTTTTGATGACAGGGAACAATGAGAGCTATATAGCATCTATAAAGAAAGATTTGAAAAAGAATTTTGAAATGACAGATATGGAAAATCTCCACCATTACTTAGGAATTGAAGTCACTCAACATCCTAAGTATATTTTCCTATCTTAGAAAAAATATGTTGGAGAACTACTAAACAAATTTTGCATGACAGAATGCAACCCTATATCTACTCCAATGGAACAGAAAATGAAGCTCACATCAAGCGAAGGAAAAGAATTTGAGGATGCAACCAAGTATCGACAACTGGTAGGAAGTCTTATCTACCTTACAACAACTAGACTAGATATTTCTTATGTTGTTGGCATACTTTCAAGGTTCATGCATAAACCTTGTGAAGGACACTGGTTACCTGCAAAAAGAGTTCTAAGATACTTGAAGGAGACTCAAGACGTTGGACTCAAGTATTCTAAAGTGGATGACTTCAAACTTATTGGGTACTCACACTCAGATTTTGATGGTGATGAGGAGACAGGAGTATCAACTTCTGGATACACTATGAGTCTTGGATCAGCCGCTGTCTCATGGAGATCACGCAAACAATCGGTTCCGACAGATTCAACAACAGAAGCAGAATATGTGGCTGCAGCTGAAGCAACGAAAGAAATAGTATGGCTCAGGAAGATACTTGAAGATTTGCAAGAAAAACAAGAGAACTCCACTCCATTACTGGTCGACAATACTTCTGCAATCAAGCTGGCTAAGAATCCTAGATTCCATGATCGAACCAAACACATCAACACAAAGTATCATTTGATTCGACATCATGTAGAAGCCAAGACAGTCCATCTTCGACATTGTTCCACAAATGATAAAGTTGCAAACATCTTCACCAAAGCGCTTGGACGAGAAAAGTTTGAAAGGTTCAGAAACATGCCCGAACTTATGAACACCCCTTCGGATTAAGAGGGGGATTGTTAGAATATAATCCGTTAGGGTTATATAATGTAAATAAATAAATAAATAAATAGTAGGAAGCCAAACAGGCTGAGCTGAAGGTGAAACCCAACCGCCATGTGATTTGTATAAATATAGGCATTTGCATTCGAATAAGAATCAATCGAAAGTTATTACCAACAAATTGGTTACAGCTTTCTTCTATAAAATATGCCATGTTGCTAAAATATGGCGCGCTGGAGGATGATATTGTTTTCGTGAATACCATCATGTCGAGGAGATAGCTGCTACGTAAAAAAAGACAGATGTTGGTTTCTGAATTACAACACCAAATAACTGCAAAGAGAACACAAAACATTGAGAATCAATTGATTAGTTCCTCAAAATGTAGAGATTCGTGCAACTACAAACTTGATGATAGAAAGGCATCAACTTGACGAGTAAACATGTCGAGACATGTTGAAGAAATCATACTCAGAATATCAAAACTGCTTTTTGTGAATCAATTGATTAGTTCTTCAAAATGTAGAGATTCGTGCAACCACAAACTTGATGATAGAAAGGGATCAACTTGAGGAGTAAAATTGTCGAGACACGTTGAAGAAATCATACTGAGAATATCAAAACTGCTCCAATTTATAGGGCTGAGATCATCGCACATCACATCAATGAGTTAGTTTCATACTGATCGCTAAGCATGAGGATTGCCAACTTCATCGAAAATTCAAAATTTTCTTCCATAGAATCCCATCGAAAACGTAAGTGTTTACAGAGGTTGCACGGCCCATGATGGAATGACAAGAATAATAGATTGAAAGGGAGAAGATCTTTATTTTTCTGGTTTATCATTCCCAGTCTTTCTCTATTTTATCGATTATTATTGAACAGATATGTTGCAAGAAAGTCTCTTGTATTTTCCATCACATTATCTTTGACTACAAGTCTTTCGTTTGTTTTATTTCTTATAACTCAATGGTGAAGATGCGTTGGAACAATTTGATCACATGGAAACATGTAAAAAGGAACCAATTCAACAAACGAGGACGTAAGAGGGAGATGGAGATTTCGATTGGCCAACTCAGAGCTAGAATTGATCATCATCATCATCATCGCTATTCCAAGGGTTGTTATCCCATTTCACTAGCTACGTGAGAGATTTCTGGTGCGTGATTGTTTACCCGAAATAGGCTATAGTCACCCTATAAAAGAATTTTGATTGGAAAAATACAAGGGTGGGTCTTCACAACACTTGCGGGATTTATTTTCCAAGGACTATATTTTTTCTTAGCTTCTTTTGTATCAGAAGGTGGAGACTGCCAGAAACGTTTTCTGGATATACAAAATAACTTTGGAATTTTCTTATCAAGAATAATTTTGTAACAATAAATTCTTATTGATTCTCTTCCAGATTCATTGGATTGTAGCAGTAAAATTGTTTCCTGCTGATTCGTTTGAATAATAATTAAATGCAATTTCTCTGTTCATTCTTGCGATCAACATTATTTTTATTTTATGTTTATTTATTTGTAAGGGCTACTCCCTTATATTTAATTGTTTGGAATGATTGCAGATTTGATGTGTAAACTATATGGAGAATCAGAGATGGTTATCAAACTTTTTTATGGGTGAAACTCTTTTACGGGTGAGTGCACAAAGTTGAGGGACCTTTTAGATGCAATGGTAGAGTGAATTCAATCATTCAAGATCCATAAAAATAGAAATCAACCCAAGCAATCCTGACCCTTCCAAGCCTAGTTATAATGTGTAAAAAGGCGCTGGCTTCATGTAAAACATGTTTTATGCTTAAAAAAGGCTGGAAAAAGTCCACGTGGAGCTGGGTGAAGGCGTTTTAGTTAAGAAAAGGACAACAAACTCCACGTTGGGGATCAATCTCTTCCTTGTGAGGTATTTACTCCAAATCCTCTCATGCTAATTTCCCTATATTCAATAATTTCTATGCCTAGTATGATTTGAAACTGATTTTTTTTTAATTATATGCCCATAAAGGAATTTACATGTCCAATGGAAATCGAAACCCTAATTTAATCATAAAAACCAAATCAATTTGACTATTTGCATATGTGTATTCACAATCATCTTTGTGAATCCATACCAAAGTTTACATGGCCAATGGAAACGGAAACCCAATTTACTCATAAAAAACAAATCAATTTCATTATTTGCATATGCATACTCACAAGCATCCTTGTGAATCAATACCAAAACTCACAAATATGCAAAGTTTGTCAAGTATAATGCAAGTTTGCATAAGTAAGTTGCATGCCCAATGTAAAGCAAAACCCCAATTTACTCAGAAAAAGAAATCAACTTCACTATTTGCACATGTATATTGAGAAGCATCCTTGTGAATACAAACCAAAATTAACAAAAATGCAAAGTTTGTCAAGTATATTGCAAGGTTGCATACAATTAAAAAAATATTCAATTAGAATTCATATCTTCCCTAAAATACATAAATAAACATGGTAAATCCCTTGCCCCTATCCGAAATATCAAAGTTGGTCATCCAAGAATATTAATAAACACCTTATAGTTTTGATGAAACTTCTTAATTCAAGTGTTAAAATAAGGTATAGAAGCTTCCCATTCTTAACAAATATTTCCTCTTGAATCAAGGGTACTTTTTGTTAAGGTCAAGACAACAAAGTTCAACAATAGGCTCTACGAACATCAAGATACATAGGGAGGTTGATGTATTTGATTACATGCCAATCACATACTATCATACATGATAGAATGTAGTGGAAACCTTGCAACCATAAAATCCACTATACACAATTATGCAAAGTCTCTCATGGGTATATAAAAAGAGTGCATACGACTAAAAAAACATCGAGTGGAATGCATACATGGCCCAAATTACATATAAAGAAAGATGCTAAATGGACTTTGGAGTCCAAAAAAATCACTCTACAACAAATAATTACATATCTATCAAAATCCTTGCATATATTGGGATTTTATTCATCAATAACACCTTCTGCCACATCTTCTAGGCTTTATCCCTTGCCTTTACCCAGAATATGGGATTTGGTCCTGCAAGAGAATTAATTAGCACCTCACAATTTCAATGAAACTTCATAATCCAAGCCTTAAAATAATCTAGAGGAGTTTCCCAATCAACATATGCTCATAGGAAATTTTATGTATGTTAACACTGGAAATTACCAAAGGTTGTAAAGGCTATTCAGAGGTAACAACAAAAACCACTTTTAAAGAGAAAACTGACTTTTTTCTTTTTTCTCTTTCGAGAGGGATTTCTCACAAAATATCAACAAGGCCATATATGTATAAGTAGAATTGTTTTTAATTGATAAGATTGGTTGAAATAGAACACATGACCTTTGGGCTATGGAGTCAAGATATGAATATAGATAAAAAACTTATGCATGGAAGTTTTAACAAAAGTAAGGTAGCTACTCAGTCACAGTCAAAATTTGATTGTTTGGTGGAAAAGAAAGAACACAAATAGACCCTTAACATAGAGCATTGTAAAAATGAATTCTATATCAACTTTAGAAGAAATATTTGGTGAATATTTGAAAAAAACAGCTAGATCATAGTAAATATGAATTATAAACTGTTATACACTCATTTCAGACATGAAGGAAAACATAATGAAAAGATAAAACTGGAAAAACATTCACATCAGAAGAGAAAATACAGACTGCAACATGAAATAACACAGGAATCTCTGAAAAAATGCCAACTTTCGGCTCTGTAAATTAAAGAAATATTTGAATACACAAGTTCTCCAAAATCTCACAAGTTCCAATCCTCGTTTCATAAAATGTATGAATACTTACACAATTGCTCCTTGAGATGAACAATAAACCTAACTATCTAACGGTTTCAACCATTTATTACATGTGTCAAAATACTATTCTATTACAAAATAGTTCTGAGATAACAAAAATTCTTAACTAATGAAATTAAAAATAACAATTTATTATGCAATATATTCTTCGCTGAAAACTCCTTGATGTCTTCATGGTTGTAACTTATATTTATTTGATCCAAATTATTGAAATATTCACCATTGTTCTAGTTTAGGCAAATCTGCAACAACCGTTTCATGTGCCAAAACTATGAGCTCCATGCTTTCTACATATGAAAGATTAGGAACCTTGGCACACATGACTTTAAAATCAAACAATAACTCAAAATCCTCAGCCAATTTATCAAACACGACTCTTCTAGACAAAGCCTGCTACATATCTTGAAACTTGTTGTGATCTGACCTGCAATTTATCAATTTTTCTAGATATTCCTCTGAGACAATAATGGTCCCATTTCCTCCCAGAAGAAAGGAATTCCCTTATTTACCAATGGAGTGCTGAGAGAATAAGTTAGTCACTTCTTTAACTCTATGACTTATAATATCAACTTTAGCCTGTATAGTATCCAACATTCTGTACTTTCCAATCACTTTTCTAGCCCAAGAGGCAATAACAACTTTATCTTGGATACCAAACCTTCTGACTTGATCTTCTGATAAGGAACTTAAAAAGTTGATAACATTCTGAGCTACTTCCGCTGGCTTCTTATTTAATCTGTGCTTTACTATCAAAATATTTTTCCTAGCTACTTTCAGAGCACTCTCTTGATATGCAATAAAATCTAAATATGGTCTAAACTTATTAACTTCTTAAGTAATCTTATCTCAAATCATATGTTTGGCTCCTTTCAAAGCCATTTGACCAATAACCTACTTTGTTAACTTGGTATTCTGATTTATTACTTCTTGGTATTTTTCATCTACTTCCTTCTTCTCTTGTTCTTTTTTCAAAGCCATCTCTTCAAGGTTCTTGTTCTGTAGCTTTAACCTTGTGAGTTTTACATCTTTGAGGTTTACCTGAGATGTTGCTTTAGAAAGAGAGGCTGCATCTGCTTCTACAAAACAAACAGAAGATTGATTTTTAACTTCTTCACACTTTTCTTGTAACTCTTTTTCTTTTGCTTCCAGCTTAGCTTTTAGGTCCTCATTTTCTATTAGAATCTTAGCATCCCTTTCCCACTGTTTTTCCTTTTCTTCAAGATTTAACAGCTTGGCCTTACAATCATTCAATTTAGTGTTTAATGTTTCCTTCTCCTTCTCAAACTCTGTCAATTTAGAGGTCTAAATAAGCTGAGTGGAAGGAATTTTCAATTTCTTCTTTAGCACCTGAACTTCTTTCTCTTTCTCTTCAAACAACTTTTGAGCCACTGCTCCTTTGTCTGATTGCCCTTCAACCTTCAATAAATATTCTTGCAAATTTTTAATTTTGACTCGAAGGGCTTTGTTCTCGACCCTTTCTTTTCATAGGACGTACTGAGCTTTCTTTTTATTGGACTCCAATTTAGACACCTGCAATGTAGATTTAAGCAATATTGTATATATGCTATCATTTGTTTCTCTCTGAAAGTGTATTATGTCTGTAGTATGGATTTTCTCTAAGCTCACATTTACCTCTGATACCTTATTACCCACAGTCATGGCCATACTCAGAGTATCTTTGACATGATCCCTTACAGTTTTTAGAGTTACATCTGGCTTTCACAATTGTCTCACCTCTTCATATAATTTTGTTATTTCATCAAAGGTTTTATCAGCCACTACCCTATAGGTATTCAACCATTCTTCTTTTGATGTATACTTATTTGGAGTTACTCCATCAAATACATATTCCTGGAGCTCCAGACAAGTTACTTTGGATTTTCCTTGCTTTTGTTTACCTTTCACACTACTCTTTTTCAGCTGTACCATTTGTCCTTCTTGTCCAATTTTTTGCTTCTTTGGTGTACTAGAAGTGTCTGCTTCTTCAGTGTCCATGAAACCTGAATGCTCTCTCTTTTTTGAATTTCCTGAAAAAAATATTATTAATGAAATATTACCAGCAACTGCAACTATGTTAGAAAGATCCATTGGGGAGAATTATTTCCAGGCATGGATGAGACAGACTCTTGTTCCATGCTGATGTTATCTGAGGTTTTTTTAGGATAATATTCCCAATTAGCTGCTTCTCTCAGTCCAGCTACTTTGGTATGTTCAAAAGGATTATTTTTTTTCCTGCCTTCTTTTAGATATTACCTGGTGTGGATCATAGTTATTATCAACTCCCAAAGAAAAACCCATGCTTCTGAGAAGATTATCAATTATTGGTAGAGAAGCTCTACTTTTAACAACATATGACCCTTCCTCCCAGGGAAATTTAATATCTAGACTCTTCCTGAAGTTTAAGATGTGTTCTTCTTCTACTGTAAGCCTTTGTCTAAGAAATTCCAAAGAAAAGATTCTAGTTTTTAGAAAGGCTGGAAGAATATAGGGCTGGTGCACAAATCCATATAATCTTATAATGGTTTCAAATTCTGAAAGGAACCAGTCCCCTATCATTTTACTAGGGGAAATATGCATTGTTTCCTTCATCTCTGGAAATACCTTGGGAAATATTTCTCGAAAGAAAATACTATGTATTTATGCCATCAAACAATTCATAAACTTGCAATAATTCTGGGTCATTTCATCAGTGAGTACCAATTTAGGAAATTGTAGGCTATCTTCATTGTGTGATAAGAACATCTTCAGCAAAAATGATTGGAATCTGAAAACTCTGGTATCGTGGAAGTTGACTAACTGAGAACGAATCATCTGAGCTAGGAACTCATCAAATTTAAAGAAACAAGACTAGAAAGACTGACCTGGAAATTCAAACTCAATTAGGCAGGTACTTAAGAAAAACAACAGACTCAATAGTGACTCTGTAACATAACCATTAGTATATAACCCCAAAAATTGACTGACTAAAGTTATACACAGCTGGGTTTCTTCATTAAACAAAACCAGATCAATAGGGTAGGATAAACTCATAATCTCACTATCAGGATTTGAACATGACTTCAAAAAGGATTCTTTACTCTCGGCTGTAGACTCTTGGAAGAAATGTATGATGTTTTCTTCTTTGTATTCATGGGATAAACAGACAAAATCGTCTGGGACAGATAGGGCTTTGTGAATAACAGAGGCATTAATAGGAAAAAGGATCCTAGAGTTAGGTTTATCCATGACGACTTCTTCAATTGCAGAATAATTATTTGCACACCACTCAACAAATTGAGCGAATTGGGGGTCTGGTCGACATAGAAAAAAAAAAGAAAGACTTAAAAACACCATGGGTGTCACTACCCTAGTCCTTAAGAATTTTCAATTTACTTTTAGTTGTCTAAATTTTTTCATTTAGTAAAATGGTATCCAAAAATTTAGCATTCTTGTCTTCGAAACTTTCCTCACCTTTATGACAACAAACTCCTAATTCTTCACTATCTTCCACTTCTACCACTTCTATTTCATCCATTTTTAGATGTACTTGGAAGGTTTCAAGATGCTTACCTTGTCAATTAGCATTGTGTTCAGACTCGTCCACGCTGGTACTTTGCACACAGTTAGGGCTATCCTCAATTTCCAATGCTAAAAAAAGACAAACCTTTTGACCTCCATGTAAGTGTTTTTATAATTTTTTATGTTTCATAACTACTATGTACCTTCCGTAATCTACACCACAGATTTTTTCTTCTTTGAAATCTGAGCCGTTCATGTGAAATATCTCAATACCAAGACCCAACATCATCACCCTTCACAACTTGCTTTGGAGGAATCAACATCAACCATCGATTTGCAACATGCCTTCATCAGAACTGTCAAACTGTGGGAGCTTTAACATTATGCTAATCGTTTCAAACCTGATCTGTCAAGAAACTTCAATTCGCGGAATGCACCTTATCCATCGATCACAACCCGATCACAATCATAGCTGTTGATCAACGTGGCCCCTACCACTTTCCACGGATTTCAATTTGGAATTTCTCTGCACTAGTTCAATCCATGGAATTGTTTCAGACTGTAGATCTGTCTACACTCTCATCCTGGCCATCCAATTTTTCCACCTGTTAACCCATTCTGCGAATTTCAAAACTTCTTTTATCCTTGCTTCTTCAATCTCTGGAAAGTTTCACCACCGTTTATCTGCAGCTTCTTTAATTTGAACCGTTGATGTTTAACTCCTTTTACCTCCATTTTGCTAATGAGAATATCTCAATTTCTCCCTCATGTTCAAATAGCGGAACGATCTACCATCGTAGATCAAATCCCCTTTCTTCATCCAACGACCCATAATGAAATATCATGCTCACCCATTATCCTAAAGAGCAATTCCACACAAATTTTCATATATGAATATTTTCAAACCCTTCAATCAAACAATCTACAATTTTCAACTATAGTGCTAACAATGTACACATGCATATGGAAATTGGAATTAATACAAATTTACAACATAAATTTAAGATGAAAAAATGTTAAATGTTTCTTCTTTATTGTAAAATTCAAGATCAATTTTAAAATTTAATTTATAAATAGTTTATGTTATTTGTCATACATTAGTTTTACACTTTTCATTGCATAGAGATGTCATTATACCATGTGTTTATTTTTCTAATGATATTTTATTTGTATTTATGATTGTAGTGGCTACTATGGATAACAATGTAGAGTTTTTGGGATTTATTGGTGATCTAAGAGAGATTGGTTCTGTGTGGAGGGGTGGAGATGAACTCTGTCACTCCTTGTCAATATCATTGTTGACCATAGTGGATACGATCAGTAGATCGAATGATTCTTTGTATAGCATAGCATCCTACAAGGAAACAAAAAGATGAGAATACGCCAATGGTTTGAGCTACAATGAGATCAAGAAGCTCAAAATACACTATTTAGAGTATTTGGGTGGATGCAATTCCACAGATCAATATACCACATATTTCGATTGAGTGGTGCATATGTCAACCCATCAGAGACCATTGGATGGACATATGGTACATGGTTTTTGATATTCCCTCACACAACAACATGTAAGTATTGTTGTACTTCCTCTGAAAAATTTATGCAAAGTTTGTGATGGGAAGACATGTCAACTATTTTGACATGTTAGGGTTCTAAGGTGCTGGTAGAGGGATGCCCCAAAAACGACCCAATTCTAGGCATAGATATGTCAATCGACACATACCTCCACCCCGTTCCCAGCTATGGATGCCATAAATCTCTCTTGTACATGATATGGTTACCTAGACACACGAGAAATTTCTTACACTAGCTGAGATGATTTCCAGGAACACCACAACTATTGACCAAGAAGGGCCTCAGGCCTATGGTGGGGTACAACCACCCGCTTCAGGTGGTAGAGGACCATCTATTGTGGGGATAGACTGACATCCCATGTTCTCTAGAGCAAGAAACACGTGTGGTAAATCCTATTATGGTCATATACCAACACACGGTACCTCTACAATGACTGGTGGTCACGTAAAGACATTGTAAAAAAACTATTGTTGTTCAATTTAATTTTTCCATATTGTACACATGTTAAGAGATTCTTAATATATGCAACTTTTACTCTTGCAGGAGCTTGATGCCTCTAAGGGGGGTTGTAGTGCACTCGGTGTGGTTGTATCTGAGTCTCAAACAACCAACACTAAGGTAATATCTCAACATGTGCCATTTTGTTAATACATATCATTTTGTTAATACATGTGTTAGTCAATTAATTTGTTAAATGGTCTAATATTTACGATTTTTGAAGTTGCAGGAACCCCATTTTGAATAGGATGTTGGAGACATTGATCTCAACGAATTCCCCCCAGGTGGATTTTATGATTACCTAAGAAATGTAAGTATGATGGTTATTGGATGAATCTTGTTCAAATTATTTAAATTTATTAATGTACACTCCTTTATAGATTTCTAATATTTATAATTTTTAAACTTCCAGGTGCTAGATGGATCTGTAGTGGGTCATGAAATTGTTGCCAACAGTCCCTCCCATGGGGGATATATGTACTAAGAAGAGCTAATCACATTACAACATGTTAGTTTTTTAGTACATATTATTTCATCCATTCATGTCCATGTCTAACTATGGTAACACTTTATGACTGTAGAGATCATCGCAAATCCCTGCACCACCTCCTTGGTTTGGATCTCCCCATAGTCCAAATGTAGATAAGCATGTTATCTACAAAAAATTACCCTCTTCCTTAAAACGAGCGAGTTTCCATGATGATGAACCTATTGATTCCATGGTAATGTACACACTTCCAATGGCAGTTTCTGGTTAGCTTTGAATTCACTTCACACCTAGTTTTCTTAATGTTATTTTTGCATGTTTACAACATCAGGATGTAGAGTCATCCATGCCAGAACTTAGCGGGGTTGTTGATGCTACAGTCAATGTTTCATCTACAATGGGGATAAGTCACACAGAGGTATCTACTTGAACATTTGTAATTGTACAGTTCATTTATATTGTCTATGGACATACACGATGTCTAACTATTTTAGCATTTGGTGAATGTAGCCATACCTTGGTCCATTAGTGCACATGACCGAGGTTGATGTTCAACCTACGGCTCCTCTTGCTATTGAAGAAACCCAGTCTCATGCCCTAGAACATCTTTTTTCGGTGAGATGTTCATTATTTACATAATTGGTTAGTACTTTCTCATTCGTGTACATGTTGATAATTGCTGAAATAATTGACATATTTTTTTTTATTCCCTGAGAAGCATTGTAGAGAGAATCTCTGCAAGGAGGAGGACACTAGAGGAATCTATACCCCAGATGGATGTAGTGAATGTTTTTTTTATGTACAATTGAGTCGTATTTTAATTTTTCTAACTTTTTTATTAATGGACAGTATTAGTTCAGTTACTTGATCAAGAGATATTTTCATTGCTCTGCAGTCACCAAAGATGCATTGTCACATACCCCAATTATGTAAAATTATGTAAATTGTTTTAATTATATTCCTGAGACATTATATTAAATTTAATGCTAAGTAGGAATTGATGACTCAGCAGAGTCAATAGAATTGGAATGTAATTCAGAATATTTTTATTATTAATAAATAAATTGTGGAGACAACAGCATGGGAGAGCTGTTAAAAAGAGGTTACTGGTCAAACTGGTGGATGAAACTAGGTGCAGCAATGTCAAGTGGCAGCATCCTCAAACACTTCCGAAGTTGCAGGTGGAAACTTCCCTACTTTTGGGGTCATGATCCCCCAGGAAAGTGGGATCAGAGCAGGTGGCTCATTAAATGACAGTTAACCCAAAAAATACCTAGGAAATCTTTTAAAAGTACTCAATGAAGAGAGCTAAGGCTGCTCAAATATTTTCCAGAGAGAATTCATTCAGGTGAATGTTATTTAGGAATTTCATTGAGAAAAGAGGGAAAAATAGTAAGGAAGTGTTATGAGTGGATTGCTGCAGTAACTTGATTTTATTACAGCTTTTAGCTGGAAGAACTTGCTGATAAGTTATGGAATTTATACTGAGTTTGAGGACTGGTATCTGACATTGCTGCACCTAGTTCCAGCCAGGGAGACCAGAGCAAGCTAGGGGGTCCTGAGGAGTCGTTGTTTGAGCGCTCTCCAGGAGTTGGTAGGGAGGAACGACCTCCCATTGCTATTGTTGTCTCAGTTCAAACAGGTTCTGTCACTTATCTATTTATGTTTTAATGAGTATGAATGATTGAATGATTAAGTCTGTAGTTTATGATATAAAAATTTTACTGGTTAATGAGTTAACTGTTAGTTTATCAGTGATTGAATCCATGAATGAAAAATAAAGACCTGCTGTGTTTTTCCACATCTGGGTTTACCAGACCGTACTTCAGCACAGAGGTAGAAATTATAGAAAGATGTATGATGAGATTATAAATTAGACCTTTGCTTCTTTATATTTCATCAGAAAGAATGTTTGTTTTACTGATAGCTAATCATGTTTACAGATAAACTAGTTTTTGCACAGTAATCGTTCAGTAGTTTTATTATCGAAGCAGATAGAGGAAGGTTATTTTAATTATTCTACTGTATTGAAAACATTACGATTTCTTCCTTCTAGTTTAAGAATAATTTAACTGGTTATCTTGAAGTAACAGTATTGAATATAAAAGTAAATAAATGTAATTTAAACTCATTAATCAAGCAAGCTATTCAGAACAGATGTATTTTATTTATGTTATCTTTCTTTTACTTTTCCTTTTCTAATTAAACCAATTTTCTAACTTATTTAGAATGGTAACCCTATATCATATGAGTTATAAATGTATGCTACTATATATATATAGTTATATAAGACAGATTACAAGAAGTATCATTCGATTTATTTTTACTTTCATAAGTAATATTCTAGCTTAACAGGCAGATTTAATATTTTTTCAAAACTCTTTAAGTAACTGCATATCAGTACAGGAAGCAAACGGCATAATGCAATCTTCCTTATGCTTTAAAATAAACAAGATTATACATATGAAGAACCTAATACTCCAGTAAAGAAAGACAGTATTATTATCTTGTTTTAGTAAGTAATATTATTTTAATAATAATACATTTTTATATTATCCAACAGATATTATACTGTTAACTTAAGGAATGATATTATTATTTAAATTACAAACCTGAGTTAAAGATACCTTGTACTACATGAAAGCTAGACTTTTCCAAGAAACTTTGTTAAATTAAATTAAAAACAAAATATAAGAACCTATATGGCTTAAGAGTATAAACCCTATAAATATCACTTAACAAGATTTCATAACAAGTAAACCAAGGTATAATCCAGGTATATAACCCTGACAACAATTATATAAAATAAATTATCTTTAGTAAAGTAACTCAGTTGCATAATTAAAAGTAAAGATAAATAACAGAACAATGGACAGCCCGTACATCGAGCTTAAACAGTAAGGTAATAATTATTTATTTATTTACAGATACAAACATAATTTGTAATTTATTACATAATATCAAATTAAGAAACAGTGATTGTAAAATTAGGGTTTAAACCCTATAAATTGCAGTTTATGCAAATAAAGTAATAATTATAAATTAAGACAATAATTTACTTACGGCCGCGTTATAAATCAACACTACAAGGCTATCATAAGCCTGTATTCTTTTATATATTGCATGCACAGATCACAAATTAAAAATAAATATAGTAATACAACAAAAAGATACAGAAGAAGAGAGGCATTATATTATTATAATGTAGACTGTGGGAGAAAACACCCAGTGTCTTCCAAAATCAAAATTTTATAGTAAGACAAGAAGTCGAATTCGAGGTCTTAACCTCTTCACAAACAGGCTTACAACCTAGTTTTCTAATTACAACATTTAAAGCATAAAAGACAAACTAATATTTACAACCTCGGCCTAAGCCGTAATGCCCTCACATCGCATGAAGGGTTTCATCTGTAAATTTCTTTTAACCAGTAGTCTTAAGACCAAAATGAAGCAGTAAGGGTTTTCGGCTTCTTAAGCCAACCCTCGAAGGTTCCAACTGAAAACCATAAGGAGGACCAGCCATGGTGTAACCAGGCTTACCAGGATTTTGCAGACTGCTGCTCAAGTCTCTTAACCACGGCCGCATACGCTGGAGAACCAGAACCTGTAAGCGCAAGGTAAAAACCCTTTTAGTAAATACCGTAACTTAAATTATAAATTGAAGGAAGAGAATAACAAACAGGTGAGAAGGTATTGCAGACCAGTTGTTCTTACCTGTTCTTTCCAAGAAGATGACCACCTTTAGCAATGATAAACTATTAGCGCAAAGAGCTAACCCTACTGCAACGAAGGAAAAGAGGATTTTTTTCGCAGCTGTGTAAAAAGGCAAGTACGGAAGGTCAAGCCATCGAAACTCATGGAGGGAGACAATTATCTTAGGAAAGGGTTCGATTCTTTCAGCATGGCAGAGGGAAGCACGAAGGAAGAGAAACCAAACTGAATATAAATAGTGGAGAATGGTTCTATGAGCCTTAACAAGAAGGTAAACTGGAATATGTTGCTGTAGAGGAGAACAACGCAGAGGTGCACAGCATCGTCGCAGAGCGACCAGCGCCGAGGGAGACGGAGGAAATGAATTTTAGGGTTAACAAACAACGCTTATATCCACGTAGTGCATGGCTGGAATTTTTCCACGATAGTGGTTTAATTTATCCACGTAGAGTGGGTTTGTTCTATAGTCAACTAAAGATCTCTCGACGGAGGAATGATTTTCCAAATCATTTGAATGATCAAAGTTTATCCAAAGTTATGGCGCAAGATTCATCGACCATCGCGGCATGCAAATGATATATGTCTTTATTCTCCACCTTATTCCTTTAATCATTGGAAATCATATTAAAACCTAATATCGACATCATGGTAATTATAAACTTGATGTTGAAAAGCTTTCGATTTGGAATATTGACCTTATTAATATAGCTCTTACACTTTGGAGGGTAGTATAGAATGTTATATTATCTATGGAGTTAACCTTGGCGCAAGATTAACATAAATTTTCCCTTATGTTATAAATTGCCTTAAGTTCTATAACAAGTAAAAAGAATGATAGCATAAAGACCTTAGATTGTTAATTGGTGCAAGTTTATAATGTTTGTGTTATATTATGGTGTTGCCTTTAGCCTTGGAAAACTATCCCTTGTTTGAAGTAATAACTTTATATTAGTATAAAAATCACCTTTGGAAATGGATAGTCTTTTATTTAATTCCAAGCTCAAGGCTATGATAAGTATTATTGAACTGTTTAATAATTTCGAGCTTTTAAAAGCTTAATTGCCTTTATTGCTAGCATAGTTTAGAAGTCCTTAAAGAAAGGCATGATGGTAGGAAACTAGGTATATTTTTCCCTTCTACTTGCAATCATTTAAATGATTTATTTTACAAAGATTAAAATAGCATCTGTAGTACAAGTTACTAAAGACAAGGACGTAGTATTTACCATGTGGAGACAATGTGTTTACTTAATATGATAACCTCATTAATAAGTGAGGACTTGGCAAGGATAGGTCAAACCCTTGCAGTAATACTGGAAGCCCCTTATCAGTTTTTAACCTTACTTGGAATGCTTGCTTATATCTAGATTCTTATTATAGGTTTCATAACTCTGTTTCTCTACTCTGTTTTTTTTAAAAGAATTATAAGATACTTTTTTATAAATTGCAACTGTAATAGAATAGAGAAGATGACAGATCATTAGGAACATAAATTATTTTACTAGAAAGAAACCAGTTGAATATACCTTAACAAAAGTTGAAATAGACTATCTTTTACTTTCTTTCAAGATTTTTCTCTTACGACGTACTTATAGTAAATACTTTAGAATTACGGAATGAAGTGTCATAACCTCTTACTTGTATATCTGTAAGAAAAGCAGAACTCGTTGCATTAGCTCGAAAGCTAAGTAAGCCTAGTTTGCATGTCAGTTTAACCTTATGGTCACAAGAGGAACAAAAATCAGTAAGCTGGAAGATCTGTTATAAAACTAAACATACCAACTGATAAATTCAATAACAAGCTGTTAACACATAACTAATTAAGGTTAGTTAAACTGCTTTACGTTAATGTTTTGCAAATTTAAAAATTTTAATTTTTTCAGAAATTTTGGGGTTATGACATGTGGTATCAGAGCATGGTTCAAACACTAGGCCATAATGTGGCTCAACTAGTTTCTATAGAATAGTAAAAATCATGTACTAACCTGTATTTTTGTTTTATGTAAAAAAAAAAAACAGAAAATTTCTTTTTTTGAATCTAACAGGCAGGTATGGAGAAGCTAGGAGAATATGCTGAGGAGGAATCTTCAAACACTAAGACAAGACAGATGTCTAGAGAACCTGTGATAGAGGAGGTAACTGCTCACTCCTCAGAGCTGATTCAGACTATAAAGAATTTAAAGACTGAAATAGAATCAGTCAAGAAGGACAATGAAAGGATTCTGAAAACTCAAGAGGAGTTAAATAAGATTTTGATAGAAAAATTCCAGACAGAAGGGAGGAGTAAAAGATCCGAATCTGAGGAAGCTAGTCATTAGAAAGGATCTAAAAATATGAAACTAGCTAAGGATGAAAGCAGCTCATCATCTGAAGGGCTCAGGGAACAACAAAGCTACTACACTACTAGTGACAGTAGTGAGGCTGAATTGTATAACAGAAAGAAAAAGTACAGGCCATATGAAGAGATTTTCGGGGAGTTCAAGAAAATAAAGCCCCCAACCTTCAATGGAGAGACTGAAAAAGGGGAAGAGGCAGAGTCCTGGGGTGAATCCACGGACCTGGGTAACACTTTTTGGCAAGCACATTTCAGCAAAAACAAAAAAACGCACCTCGGTCGAGGGCTTGTTAAGCCCTCGACCGAGGTCTTAATACCTCGACCGAGGGTTTGTAAAGCCCTCGACTGAGGTATTTAAATACCTCGGTCGAGGTATTTAAATACCTCAATCGAGGTATTGCGGGCTTTACAAACCCTCGGTTGAGGTATTTAACTACCTCGACCGAGGTATTTAGATACCTCGGTCGAGGTTCATACCTCGGTCGAGGGCTTAAAAAAACAGACTTAGCCCTCATTCAAGCAAATGGAAAATTTACTGTGCCTTGCAGAGGTGTAAACCCTGCCATTCCTAGCACATAACTGAGCGGAGTTGATACCGATAGATTCACCAACGAATCTTCTATCCATTGACGTATCATACATGCATTTTGGCATTCATATGATATTTATTTTTTAATTACTTCTAAAACTTATACTTAGAAAACCACACTGCAACTTCGAAGCAGCTCAAAGAAAAATCCACAGAGTTAAAAATACACAGCCAAAAAATTATTAAAAATGTACACATCACATATCGATGTGTCCTCTTCAAAAGGGTATCTTTGGTTTTTCAATTTTTGAAAAAATAGAAAAAATTCCTTTACGTGGACAAATATGTGTTTAAAACGATGCTGAAATCGAATGCGGTCACTTTCGAAAAATAATAAATAATTGTATAATGCGAAAAAAATTAACAAAAAAATATGCACATCACACTGCATTTTATGTAGATCATTCTCATATATTTATTTTTTTTAAATTATTAATGCAAGATTGAATTACTCTACGTGGACACGAGCCACTTATTAGCTTCTTCAAATTTTTAAGGCCACACAGTTCATTACATGCAAAAATTCACACATTAAATGACATCGGAATATTTTAAAAAAAATATCACTATGAAGCCAACATAATATTCTACAATTTGTTTTCTTACTGCAAGTCAAAATTCACATGGCATATATGCGTTTTGAGGGCTTCTATCTAGCACATGAGTAAAAAATCAAGTTTTCATTGCCAAATTTGGCCAAAAAGTGTTACCCATCTTCATGGAATCACCCCCTGATTATCTGGGATGAGAAAATATTTTCAGATATACAACTATTCAAATCAGCTGAAGGCAAGAATGGCCATTTATAATCTTTCTGGAAAGGAAGATATATGGTGGAAAGATTTGAAAAGAATCAAGGGAATCAAAGAAAAAGAAGTCAATTGGGGTACTTTTAAAAGGTACTTCAAGAAGAAATTTCTATCCGAACAATACTATGAAGAAAGGGAGAAAGAATTTTATGAGTTAAAGTTAGGATCCATGACTATGAAGGACTTAAACAGTAAGTTCTTAAGTCTGTTAAGGTATGTGACATATTTAGTTGATGAGAAACCCAAAGTACAACGGTTTCTCAGCTACCTGCCATATCATATAAATGACATAATCGAATATGACAACCCCAAAACTCTGGAAGAAGCCATGCGGAAGGCTAATATCTGTTTCGAACAAAACAAAAAGAAAGAAGGAATAGCCAACTGGAAGGATAAAAAGAACAATAATCAGCCTGAGTTCAAGAAAAAAGGGTTTGTACCCTAGAAAAATTTCAGGAATAATAAGAATAGAAACCATTCTAATGGTAAGAACTTCCAAGGAAGCAAAAATGGTGCTTCTAATAATTCCAATAAATTCAAGGGCAAGGAAGCTTCTAACAATCATGGAAATTTCACTAATAATTTCGAACGGACGGAGCCTGTTAAGTGCTGGGAGTGCAATGGCCCACACTATGCTTAAGTTTTCCCAAATCGAAAGAAGCCAAACAGTAATATTCATACTATACAAGATGAAATGACTGTTGGAGACTTTGCAAGGACTATGCCCCGAATCAATGCAGCGTTGGAGAACCGCCAAGCTGATTATCAAACTTCCATGGTGAAAGTAGAAGGTATGGTTAACAAAACCCCTATAACTATTTTAATAGATCCAGGTGCTAGCCTTAGTTATATTTCACCGCAGATAGTAGAAAAGTGTAATCTGACTATTTAAAGGTTTGATAACTCTTGGTTAGTTCAACTAGCCACAGGGGCAAAAAGGAAGGTAATCTGTTATGTTAAGGAATGTGCTTTAGATATGAATGATTTTAAAACTACTGTTAAATTAAATGTTTTACCACTTGGCGCCTATGACATACTTATTGGTATGGACTGGTTAGAACAACATAAGGTAGTTTTAAACTGTTTTGATAAAACCTTTACTTTTGTTAATAGTAATGAACAACCTGTAACAGTTAAGGGTATTCCTAGGAAAACTGTAATTAGGCAGATTTCTGCCTTACAACTCAAAAGAGCAGTCAGGAAAGGGTGCAAAGCCTATGCTGTAACTATTACAGATGAGGCAAATAAATCTGAAATAGATAAAATAAAAATAGAGGATATTCCTGTGTTAAATGAATTTACTGATGTTTTTCCGGAGGAAATTCCAGGATTACCTCCCAGGAGGGAACTGGATTTCACAATTGAGCTAGTACCAGGTGCTGTACACAGCTTGAAAGCTCCGTATCGTATGAATATTCTGGAACTTAATGAATTAAAATCACAGTTAAAAGAATTAATAGATAAGAAATACATTCGACCTAGTGTGTCCCCTTGGGGAGCACCAGTAATCCTTGTTAAAAAGAAAGATGGAACTATACGACTTTGCATAGATTACCATCAACTAAATAAATTGACAATTAAAGATAGATATCCGTTGCCCTACATAGATGATCTGTTTGATCAGCTACGTGGAGCTACGGTGTTCTCTAAGATAGACCTGAGATTAGGATATCATCAGGTAAGAATTAAAGAAGAGGACATTTTCAAGACAGCCTTCAAAACAAGGTATGGACATTACGAATTTGTCGTAATGCCATTTGGGCTTACTAATGCCCCAGCTGTCTTTATGTGTCTAATGAATAACATAATGCATAAATACTTGGATAAATTTGTTGTCGTATTCATCGAGGACATCTTAATCTATTCTAAAAATGAAGAAGAACATAAGGAACACTTATAGATAGTCTTACAAGAATTGCGAGAGCAACAGCTCTTTGCGAAGTTCAGTAAGTGTGATTTCTTCAGGGATGAAATCCAGTACTTAGGTCACATGGTGACGAAGGCAAGGATTTTAGTTGATCTTGAAAAGATCCAGGCAATCGAAGATTGGCCAGTACCAAAAGACGTAACAGATGTTAGGTCCTTCATGGGAATCACTGGTTATTACTGGAGGTTCATTGAAGGCTTTTCAAAAATAGCTAATCCTTTCACTTCCTTGCAAAAGAAAGGCAAGAAATTTGATTGGAATTTAAAATGTGAAGAAAGCTTTAAGAAATTAAAAACTTTATTAGCAACTGCGCCTATTCTAAGAATAGCAGACCCTAATAAGGATTTCGTGGTTTGCACCGATGCTTGTAATGATGGTTTAGACAGAGTGTTGACTCAGGATGGGCATGTCATAGCTTATGAGTCCAGGAAGTTAAAAATCCATGAAAAGAATTATGCGACTTACGATTTGGAACTTGCTGCTGTTATTCATGCCTTAAAAATGTGGCGACACCACTTAATAGGTAGAAAGTTTACTTTAATGACTGATAACAAGGGTCTAAAATACCTTTTAGATCAGCCCAACTTAAATGCAAGACAAGCAATATGGTTAGCCGCCTTAAGTGAATACGATTTTGAAATTCAACACATATAAGGAAAATAAAATAAAGTGGCTGATGCTTTGAGCAGAAATGCAAAGCTGAATTTTATAGCAGCAATCAGTACTTATGCTTCTGATTTAAATGAACAGCTGACTGAAGGGATAAGATTGGATGAAATTTATCAAAAATTTCAAGTTACAGCTAAAGAAGAACCTATAGAAAGTTTAATAAAAGGTTATAGTCTAAATAAAGATGGATTTTTATTGTTTAAGGACAGACTGTATGTGCCTAATGTGTCCAAGGTTAAATTGTTGATTCTGGATGAAGTTCATAAAACCCCTTACTCCGGGCATCCAGGCTGCCAGAATACTGTCACCATGTTAAGAAAAGAATATTTCTGGCCCAACATGAAATCTAAAGTAGCTGAGTATATAGCTAGATGTTTAGACTCTCAACACGTGAAAACAGAACACCAACATCCAGCTGGTCTATTGCAACCCTTGCCTATTCCTAGTTGGAAGTGGGAGATAATCAGCTTAGATTTCATTACTGGATTACCCAGAAATCAGAAACAAAATGATTCAATTATGGTGGTGGTGGACAAGTTAAGTAAAGCAGCACACTTCATTCCTGTCAAGACTACCTACAAGGCTACTAATATAGCTGATATATTTCTAAAGCAAATTTTTAGGTTACATGGAGTACCTAAGGTTATTATTTCAGACTGGGATCCTAAATTTACAGGGAATTTCTGGAAATCCTTGTTTAAAGGATTGAACACAACACTGAATTTCAGCACCTCTTTCCATCCTCAGATAGACAGACAGACAGAAAGAGTGAATCAGGTGTTGGAAGATCTGTTAAGAATGTATGTTAAGGATCAGCCCGGTAAGTGGGAGGATTACTTGCATTTAGCAGAATTTGCATACAATAACAACTATCAATCATCATCTAAGTTCAGTCCTTTTGAAATTCTGTATGGGCGTAAATGTAACACTCCTATCTCCTGGAATAATCCAGTAGATAGATTGGTGTTAGGACTTGAATTATTGAAGGAAATGGAACAGATGGTGAAACAAGTGCAGGAAAACTTAAAGGTGGCACAGGATCGACAAAAGAGCCAAGCAAATTTGAAAAGAACTCCTAAAGATTTCCAGGTGGGTGAGCACGTGTTCATAAAGGTAAGACCAAAGAAAATCTCCCTAAGACTGGGGAGTTGTGCAAAACTAGAATCACGTTACTGTGGCCTGTTTGAAATTCTATCCAGAATTGGTCAAGTTGCATATCAGTTAGCATTACCACCTAATTTGAAAGTGCATAATGTCTTCCATATTTCTGTTCTAAAAAAGTATGTTCATGATGCTACTCATGTAATTGATTGGAATGTTGTACAGGTGGAACCAGAAGGAGAAGTTCTAGTGGATCGAGAGTGTATCCTCGGGAGGAGGGAAATTACTCTGCGAAACCGCACGATTGGACAGCTGAAAGTGCAATGGAAGCACCTTAGTCAATGGAAGCACCTTAGTCCTGAAGAAGCTACCTGGGATCTGGAAAATAAGATGCGGGAAGCATACCCGAATCTGTTCCAGGAGGTTCCCGAGGATGAAGAATAAGTAACATCGAGGAAGATGTTACATTTTAAGGGGGTGTGTATGTCACATACCCCAATTTTGTAAAATTATGTAAATTGTTTTAATTATATTCCTGAGACATTATATTAAATTTAATGCTAAGTAGGAATTGATGACTCAGCAGAGTCAACAGAATTGGAATGTAATTCAGAATATTTTTATTATTAATAAATACATTGTGGAGACAACAGCATGGGAGAGCTGTTAAAAAGAGGTTACTGGTCAAACTGGTGGATGGAACTAGGTGGAAGGAAAAATACAAGTGGCAGCATCCTCAAACACTTCCTAAGTTGCAGGTGGCAACTTCCCTAATTTTGGGGTCATGATCCCCCAAGAAAGTGGGATCAGAGCAGGTGGCTCATTAAATGACAGTTAACCCAAAAAAGACCTAGGCAATCTTTTAAAAGTACTCAATGAAGAGAGCTGAGGCTGCTCAAATATTTTCCAGAGAGAATTCATTCAGGTGAATGTTATTCAGGAATTTCAATGAGAAAAGAGGGAAAAATAGTAAGGAAGTGTTCTGAGTGGATTGCTGTAGTAACTTGATTTTATTACAGCTTTTAGCTGGAAGAAATTGCTAATAAGTTCTAGAATTTATACTGAGTTTGAGGACTGCTATCTGACATTGCTGCACCTAGTTCCAGCCAGGGAGACCAGAGCAAGATCGGGGGTCCTGAGGAGTTGCTGTTTGAGTGCTCTCCAGGAGTTGGTAGGGAGGAACGGCCTCCCATTGCTGTTGTTTTCTCAGTTCAAATAGGTTCTGTCACTTATCTATTTATGTTTTAATGAGTATGAATGATTGAATGATTAAGTCTGTATTTTATGATATAAAAGTTTACTAGTTAATGAGGTAACTGTTAGTTTATTAGTGATTGAATCCATGAATGAAAAATAAAGACCTGCTGTGTTTTTCCACATCTGGGTTTACTAGACCGTACTCCAGCACAGAGGTAGAAATTATAGAAAGATGTATGATGAGATTATAAATTAGACCTTTGCTTCTTTATATTTCATCAGAAAGAATGTTTGTTTTACTGATAGCTGATCATTTTACAGATAAACTAGTTTTTGTACAGTAATCGTTCAGTAGTTTTATTATCGAAGCAGATAGAGGAAGGTTATTTAAATTATTCTACTGTATTGAAAACATTATGATTTCTTCCTTCTAGTTTAAGAATAATTTAACTAGCTATCTTTAAGTAACAGTACTGAATATAGAAGTAAATAAATGTAATTTAAACTCATTAATCAAGCAAGCTATTCAGAACAGATGTATTTTATTTATGTTATCTTTCTTTTACTTTTCCTTTTCTAATTAAACCAATTTTCTAACTTATTTAGAATGGTAACCCTATATCATATGAGTTATAAATGTATGCTACGATATATATATAATTATATAAGATAGATTACAAGAAGTATCATTCGATTTATTTTTACTTTCATAAGTAATATTCTAGCTTAACAGGCAGATTTAATATTTTTTCAAAACTCTTTAAATAACTGCATATCAGTACAGGAAGAAAACAGCATAATGCAATCTTCCTTATGCTTTAAAATAAACAAGATTATACGTATGAAGAACCTAATACTCCAGTAAAGAAAGACAGTATTATTATCTTGTTTTAGTAAGTAATATTATTTTAATAATAATATATTTTTATATTATCCAACAAATATTATACTGTTAACTTAAGGAATGATATTATTATTTAAATTACAAACCTGAGTTAAAGATACCCTGTACTACAGGAAAGCTAGACTTTTCCAAGAAATTTTGTTAAATTAAATTAAAAACAAAATATAAGAACCTATATGGCTTAAGAGTATAAACCCTATAAATATCACTTAACAAGATTTCATAACAAGTAAACCAAGGTATAATCCAGGTATATAACCCTGACAGCAATTATATAAAAGAAATTATCTTTAGTAAAGTAACTCAGTTGCATAATTAAAAGTAAAGATAAATAACAGAACAATGGACAGCCCGTACATCGAGCTTAAACAATAAGGTAATAATTATTTATTTATTTACAGATACAAACATAATTTGTAATTTATTACATAATATCAAATTAAGAAACAGTGACTGTAAAATTAGGGTTTAAACCCTATAAATTCCAGTTTATGCAAATAAAGTAATAATTATAAATTAAGACAATAATTTACTTACGGCCGTGTTATAAATCAACACTACAAGGCTATCATAAGCCTGTATTCTTTTATATATTGCATGCACAGATCGCAAATTAAAAATAAATAGCGTAATACAACAAAAACTACAGAAGAAGAGAGGCATTATATTATTATAATGTATACTGTGGGCAAAAACACCCAGTGTCTTCCAAAATCAAAATTTTACAGTAAGACAAGAAGTCAAAGTCAAGGTCTTAACCTCTTCACAAATAGGCTTACAGCCTAGTTTTCTAATTACAGCATTTAAAGCATAAAAGACAAACTAATATTTACAACCTCGGCCTAAGCCGTAACGCCCTCACATCGCGTGAAGGGTTTCATCTGTAAATTTCTTTTAACTAGCAGTCTTAAGAACAAAATGAAGGAGTAAGGGTTTCTGGCTTCTTAAGCCAACCCTCGAAGGTTCCAACTGAAAACCATAAGGAGGACCAGCCATGGTGTAACCAGGCTTACTAGGTTTTTGCAGACTGCTGTTCAAGTCTTTTAACCACGGCCGCATACGCTGGAGAACCAGAACCTGTAAGCGCAAGGTAAAAATACTTTTAGTAAATGTCGTAACTTAAATTATAAATTGAAGGAAGAGAATAACAAACAGGCGAGATGGCATTGTAGAATAGTTGTTCTTACCTGTTCTTTCCAAGAAGACGACCACCTTTAGCAATGATAAACTGTCAGTACAAAGAGCTAACCCTACCGCGACGAAGGAAAAGAGGATATTTTTCACAGCTGTGTAAAAAGGCAAGTACAGAAGGTCAAGCCATCAAAACTCATGGAGGGAGACAATTATCTTAGGCAAGGGTTCGATTCTTTCAGCATTGCAGAGGGAAGCACGAAGGAGGAGCAACCAAACTGAATATAAACAGTGGGGAACAGTTCTACGAGCCTTAACAAGAAGGTAAGCTGGAATATGTCGCTGCAGAGGAAAGCAACAAAGAGGTGCACAACACCGTCGCAGAGCGACCAGCGCCGAGGGAGACGGAGGAAATGAAGTTTAGGGTTAACAAACAATGCTTATATCCACGCAGTGCATGGCTGGAATTTTTCCACGATAGTGGTTTAATTTATCCATGCAGAGTGGTTTTGTTCTATAGTCAACTAAACATCTCTCGACGGAGGAATGATTTTCCAAATCATTTGAATGATCAAAGTTTATCCAAATTGATGGCGCAAGATTCGTCAACCATCGCTGCATGCAAATGATATATGTCTTTATTCTCCGCCTTCTTCCTTTAATCATTGGAAATCATATTAAAACCTAATATCGACATCATGGTAACTATAAAATTGATGTTGAAAAGCTTTCGATTTGGAATATTGACCTTATTAATATAGCTCTTACACTTTGGAGGGTAGTATAGAATGTTATAGTATCTATGGAGTTAACCTTGGCGCAAGATTAACATAAATTTTCCCTTATGTTGTAAATTGCCTTAAGTTCTATAACAAGTAAAAAGAATGATAGCATAAAGACCTTAGATTGTTAATTGGTGAAAGTTTATAATCTTTGGGTTATATTATAGTGTTGCCTTTAACCGTGGAAAACTATCCCTTGTTTGAAGTAATAACTTTATATTAGTATAAAAATCACCTTTGGAAATGGATAGTCTTTTATTTAATTCCAAGCTCAAGGCTATGATAAGTATTATTGAACTGTTTAATAATTTCTAGCTTTTAAAAGCTTAATTGCCTTTATTGCTAGCATAGTTTAGAAGTCCTTAAAGAAAGGCATGATGGTAGGAAACTAGGTATATTTTTCCCTTCTACTTGTAATCATTTAAATGATTTATTTTACAAAGATTAAAATAGCATATGTAGTACAAGTTAGTAAAGACAAGGAAGTAGTATTTACCATGTGGAGACGATGTGTTTACTTAAGATGATATCCTCATTAATAAGTGAGGACTTGGCAAGGATAGGTCAAACCCTTGCAGTAATACCGGAAGCCCCTTATCAGTTTTTAACTTGACTTGGAATGCTTGCTTATATCTGGATTCTTATTATAGGTTTCATAACTCTATTTTTCTACTCTGTTTTTTTTAAAAGAATTATAAGATACTTTTGTATAAATTGCAACTGTAATAGAATAGAGAAGATGACAGATCATTAGGAACATAAATTATTTTACTAGAAAGAAACCAGTTGAATATACCTTAACAAAAGTTGAAATAGACTATCTCTTACTTTCTTTCGAGCTTTTTCTCTTACGACGTACTTATAGTAAATACTTTAGAATTACGGAATGCAGTGCCATAACCTCTTACCTGTATATCTGTAAGAAAAGAGGAAATCGTTGCGTTATCTCGAAAGCTAAGTAAGCCTAGTTTGCATGTCAGTTTCACCTTATGGTCACAAGAGGAACAAAAATCAGTAAGCTGGAAGAACTGTTCTAAAACTAAACATACCAACTGATAAATTCAATAACAAGCTGTTAACACATAACTAATTAAGGTTAGTTAAACTGCTTTACGTTAATGTTTTGCAAATTTAAAAATTTTAATTTTTTCAGAAATTTTGGGGTTATGACATGCATAGTGGTCGTTGACGGAGGAAACACGCATCCGAGTCGAGAAAAAACAAGATAAAGATAGAGTTTTGATGTGTTAGTCCAGGACAAATATGTACTTTTCTGTACAAGAGGAAGTTAGAGTTTCGCGGCACGGTCTAGGACAGATGTACTTTTGTTTGCATGTACATCAATGATGTTTTTGATACATGTACATTGACAAGACATATAAGTTCCTTCTATTTTTGTATTGTAACTTTCATGATATAAAAAAATATTTCATATCAAGGCTCTTGATATCTTCATGGTTCAGTCTTTTAAGTGTGATCATACATGTGTGGCCAATAATGTTTCTATGTGTAAAGTTCCTATTTTTTTTATAGTTTTTACGATTGCATGGAGATATCTGTTATAAATTTGAGAACAATGCACAATTACAATATTACGTAATGACAACAACGTACTTTTAAATTGTTTTTTAACATGATCCAATTGCATATACAATGTTAAATTGTATTAAAAAGAATTCAACATACCCAACACACATAATCACCGAGTACACCTAAGCAACTGACCCAACTAAGTGGAATACAAAAGCACCTTACCCACATAACAACCTAACAAATATTTAAAGGATGCACGGAGTTGACACAACTATGTGATGCACCTGTGTGGTCTACATAAATTAAATTGGTGTTTGGCATGATTTATTTTATCTAACAAATATATGGGATACACATCAAACCTAAAAGTATATGAGTATAACTTGGTTGATTCAAAATAATGGTTATGATTCTTTATTGGTGTATCTCCTACAGACTATTTTATCATTTTGTTAATGTACATGGCATTTGATGAATCACCTCGAGGATCAAATTTGGAAGAGATGAAAATTATGTGTGATTTTATTATAGTTTAATATGATTGGAGAAGTACTATTCTGAATCTTGTTTTATAAATTTATGTTTATGGTGTAATATTCAAAACATTCGTAGCGTGAATATATATATTTTGTAATAATGGTGTCATAGGTTGGCCACTTGTTTCCAAACATAAACATGTTCCATTACATGGTTAATAACGTAATGGCATTGTCTCCTAAAATGTGTATTATGGTGATAGGGAGAGTTTAGATAGGGAATTACCGAGGAAGAGTTTTTCACTACGTTGTCTTATATGAAGAATGATAAATATCTAGGTATATGTCAAAGGCTTATATCCTTTTGAATTTTACATGCTTGGAATAAATGTGGGATACTTTTCATGATGACTTTGTTCAATTTTTCCTCTCAAGTTTCAATTATACAGAATTCTTGTATGAGTTTTTAAACAAGGGAATGGTTAATATTTTTCCTAGAAAAGTATTTAAGGATTCTATTTGCAGTCGAAATTCTATCTCTTTTCTCATGGTCACACATAAATTTATGGCTAAGCCTTTTGCATTGTGTATCTTATCACTGAAAGGTATATGAATCATTGGGAGCATACAATAGTCTCTCAAGGGAGATTCATTCCTCACATTTTGGCTTCTACATGGGATGCCATGGAGTGGGAAAGGAAGTGTATGCAACAAGCTTGATCTTGAAAAATGACTTTGAAAAATCATATGATAAGGCCAAGTGGTCCTTTATTTCTTGGATGTCGACTTGTTTGGGTTGTGTCAATCGGTGTGATTCCATGGAGAGCATTCTGTTCACAAAAGTTTCATCTTTTTTTAGGTTGATAGGGTCTTCTCTCGTTAGGTTTGTTTTCATCATTTGGTTTTCCAAGGTTATAATTTTGTCCATAACTTATACTTATTGATTACCGAGGCTCTCAGTTGTTTACATCGGGTTTCTCATATTTGTGGTCAAATTCATGGTATTCTTCTCATCACGTTTCTAGTATTTGTGGTCAAATTCATGGTATTCTTCTCTGAAGCGGTTATGATATGGTTTGGAACCACTTTTAACTTAACACTTTTCCTTTGGTTAAAGTGGAAAATGCTAGGTTTATGTGAAACTTGAGTTTTTAGACACATTTTTATCTTCCTTAGGTTCCATGTTCAATGCTCACAAAATCAACTTTTTATTAGTACGTTTGGATGTCTCCCTAGACTGCATCCCTATTGATTGGCCTTATATCAAGCCTGTTGTTGTTGCATGATGTTTAGGGATTCCTTTTGGAGTTTTTTTTGTTGTCAATCACAATGTGGGATTGGTGTTTTGAGAGGTCACAACCTATGTTTCGTATCTAGTACCATAAGGGAATTCCATTTGGAGGGGATTTCATATTCTTCAAGCATACCATCTTTCTTATATGATCCTATTGGTTTCATTTCAAGTTTACTATTAAGTCTATTCACTTTGGATTTTGTTACCTCGTACTTCCTTCTTGCCACAATTAAATCACGTGCATAACTTATTTCCTGGTTCTTATGCAAGGTCTCCATCTTCTGCATTACTTTAGCCATTTCCTCATGCATTTCATCGTGCAAATGCTCACATATCCTGGATAGTTTCTCCCTCTTCTCATAGGATCTCTCCATCATGTACCAAGGAAAGCCTAATTTAACAGCCCAGTCACTGGATGACCATGATAAATTAATATTGAAATAGCCTTCTTTTCAATTTCTAGTCTCATGATTGATATGAGATCCTTTGATCAATTCCCCTCCACACACAGAGTGACAACTCCTTTCGCCTTGATGAAAACACAAACAAAGAATATTTATTTCTTGACAATGATGGGAAATAAGTCAATTCAACACATCATAACATGTAACATAATTCTCAACATCTACACATGGAATAATAGTTTGCAACAAGTATTTTTTCAAGACAGGAAGATATACACTCACCTTCAAACATATATCGATTAATACTTCTTTCCAATTCTGCACCACAACCTATTGTGGTTACCCTGTATTCTCTATGATCTCAATAAAACACAAACCATCAACATATATGTTTTATCTCACCTCATACAGGATTTCAGGGACACCTGTTGAATCTCTACCCAGGACATAGAATTCCAACCATGCATCAAAACGGGGTTCCAATGGGTCATGCAAGTGTGTTTAGTGAGGTTCCATGTGGGAAGGCTAACCACATGTTCACGATTCAAAAATTTTCAAAGTTGACCCCCATGTGCAAAAATTTCACATTCCCTTATGGAGCAAAACCCTAGTTTCCAAAATTGACCTAAAAAGGGTCCCTTGTCCATGGACCCAAAGTAGAGGGCCACCCCTAGCACTATCCTCATGTCCTGAATCCAACAGAGTTGAAATTTTGTCGATCCGAGCCACTGTCATGATTCTATGGCACGTTGAAGCCCACCTCCTGTAGGCTTTCAAGAACACTTGTTGAATCCCTACCCGAGGCATATAATTCCTACCTCTAGGCTACAAACTAGGGTTTTTATGGTTTAGAATTGAAACTAGGGTTTACGGCGCAAACTAGGGTTACTAGGATTAGATATAGCGTTTGTAAGCTAGGATTGGCGGGGGGTATTAGGGGNGGCTACAAACTAGGGTTTTTATGGTTTAGAATTGAAACTAGGGTTTACGGCGCAAACTAGGGTTACTAGGATTAGATATAGCGTTTGTAAGCTAGGATTGGCGGGGGTTATTAGGGTAGGATTTTCTTTCATATCAATTGATGTGATTACTATCATGCCTATGATTTCAATATCCTTTTATTAAAAGACTAGTGGTCTCCTTCATTCTAAGGTTCGAATGTTTGATTCGATATATTGGTCAATGGTGACATCGAATACATGGTACTAGCGATATATAGATAATAGTTAGTGGCTACAAACTATGTTTTCTAGGATTTTGAACATAAACTAGGATTTATAGGGTTTAGAATTCATACTAGGGTTTACGGTACAAACTAGGGCTACTAGGATTGGTTGGTGATGTAGTATGTAATGTAATGTATGATATCGATGCAATATGTAGTATGTAGTATGTAGTATGCTCTTCATGTAATATGTAGTATGTCAGTAATGGATTCTCTTGATGTGATATGTCATGTGGATACTTCTCTTTTGCTTCATTTTAAAATGTTAAAAATTACTCTACATCATAGGCTACAATTAGTAAGGTTCACTAACACAAGGGGCTACAATACCTCACCTTCAGTGGATCATGAAGTTGACACAAACTAGTCTCTAGGCTACAAACTAGGGTTTCTATGGTTTAGAATTGAAACTAGGGTTTATGGTGAAAACTATGGTTACTAGGATTGGCTATAGGGTTTGTAATCTAGGATTTCTAAGCTAGGCTTAGCCAGGGTTATTAAGCATGGGAATATTTTAATACCTTATTTTAGCACTTGCATTAGGAATTTCCATGAAAAATTGGGGTGTTGGCTAATGTCCTTATAGGACCAAATTCGAGATTCAAGGAATATGCAATATACATATCCCAGATAGAGTGTTAGGTAATGGTCTAGGGCTATATGGCATGAGTCATGTAAGTATGAAAATAATACAACAAATCCATGATGAAGCTTGTGCACTTTATCAAGTTGTAGAAGTCTATGCAATTTATCAATCTATCAAGTTCTAAATAATCAATGAGACCATGAAACCAAAATACCCGACTACCACATACCTGACTACCTACATGTAATCATTCGACTAGACCATCGGGATCACCTCTAATAGCAACAGTATTCTTTAGCCTCTCGTGCTTGAAGTAAGGAAAAATGTATCATGACTTTGGTGAGTTCTTGCTTGGAATTGTTTGCAGCTGGAGGTTTGTGCCTATAACTAAGTTTGTATAATGGTATACAATTTGACCTAGACTATAATATTCAAACACATAACCTTTTTTATTTTATGCATGGGAAACCTGTGTCAAATATTCTCCTTTGATAACCATCTAGACAATTGGAAAATCATTTCCCTTGAAGCTGCTTAATGAGACGATGAGGGTTTGTTGCCCATCCAAGCAACATGTCGGCCAGTAGTTAGTGGGTCATTCATTGCCTCTCGGGGAAACCACTATGTATATGTGCCATGCATAAAATAAAGTATAGACCTAGGATTAAGCTAACTAAACACAACTAGTCATTAAACATTTCAAAGTTATCAACATAACAATCGAACCTAGTTTTAAGAAATCTGATATGTGGTTAGTTAGGTGAAATACTCGACTGGCCCTCCTCCAATTGGGATAATTCTGTAGTTATTTGTTGACCAATGGGGAGTGATACACGATCCCAATTGTCTACCCAATCTGTGGATTCACAGTTGTCCCATTCACTGCTATTACATGGATAACAAAAACAAGAGTGTTTCCTTGTCCACATTTCAACTATAGCATTGTCTGGCATTCTAACTGAATGGAATGCACAAGTTCCCTGGACAGTCTTGCACTCATATAGGTGTGATCGATCTACATTGAACACCTCCCAAAAATATCTATGTACATGTGATTTTTGAGATGATTGGTCTTCTTTCCTTCTCACTCACTATGTAACACCCCAGTTTTGACCCTATTTGCATTAAATGTATATGATGTATATATTGTAATTAATTGTGGTGTGGAGCTAAAGGAAAAAGGCCCACCATGGATTATCATTTTATGTTTCGGTGATTAAAATCGATGCCGATGGTATTTTGTGATAGCCAGGCACATTATAATTATAGACACAATGTACATATGCATTTTAATTAAAATACCCACAACTAGCTATGTCAATGCACATTAAAAGAGATGGGGGAATGATTCGTAAGGATAAGGGGGGGATGTTTAACCTTTGGGGTCATTGGGGAAAAGCCATGTGTCAAGAGGAGAACCCATCTAAACCAACTACCTTCCCTTGTCTTATTCACCAACCCAAATTAATTCCCCATGATTTGGTTGAGTAGTTATTGCCCTTAGGGGATGAATGCATGGGAAACCATCATCTCTGGCAGGGCTTTCATTCCTTTGACTGCATGCATGCCCCAACGAGGCATGCGGAATATAGCTCCTCACATGGGCAGAAAACTAATTCCACATTCACAAGGGGGAGTTAGCCAGAGGTAGTCACAGAGAGAGTCACATCTTAGCACTCACGCAGGAGGAAGCTTGGCCTTAGGAAGACACTCACGTTCTGCATTCTCCTTTCTAGATTTTTGTCTATGTGTCTGAATTCCTTCATGTTGGAAGGGGCCGTGATCTTCATCTTATGCAGGTTGGGAGATCATTTTATCCTCTTCATGAATTTTGGGATGCTATGAGTCATTTTGGCCATCTTAGGGCCATAAATGACTCTAGAAATCGACTGGAATAGTCTGAGTTATTTTTACCCATTTTCCATACCTGATTTTGGTTTCTGCGGTGTTCTCCCTTCGGTCCCAAAGCTGTTATTGTTTTGTGTATATGGTTATTGTTCTTTGGATTTTATTTGGAATGGAAATGGGGTCTGAGCTTGCTTGAAAAACCTAGTGTGTGCAGGAGCCTCACAGACAGAGCTAGAGGCATGAATTTCTTCTTTACACCCCCTAAATAGGACTGGAAGGGAAGGCATAGCCCAAGGGACTGTATAGCAGAGAAGGGGATGCTTCCTTGTGTTTGGTGTGTAGATGTTTTAGAAGTTAGGCTAGTTCTAGTGCAGGTGTCCATAGCTCTTTGGTTGAGCTCACTAGCTTAGCAGTCAGCCTTTCCATCTCCTGTATAGCTTGATAAACCCAACTATGTTGCTTTGGATGATTTTTGTGTATCCTTGGCTATGTGTGAGCCTGCTAGTGTTTCCATTATTCCTTGTGGAAATAATGCCCAGCTTGGGGGTGGAAGTGTTTTTGTGAGATTGATGAGCACACTGGCCTATGGTTGGGTGGAACGTTGCAGCGGCGTAACTGGTTGCGAGACAAGATTCTACTAAGATAAGTATCTCTTTGTTTCATAACTCAAATGAACATGTTAAATGTTGTGAATGAATGAATTTGCTTCCGCTGTTTGATAATCATTTATGCATCTGTGTATTCTTTTATTTCATTGCATTTTATCTTATGTTCATGGGGATAAAATGCCTGGAATAGACAGCAGTTATGTCATGGTCGCATCCTCTCCGTCGAGTAGAGGGGTGGGGACGTGACACCCTGACCCATTAATGAATAAAACCATGCAAAAATGGTCTTTGCATATCAGGTGAGTGAAATAGTTATGAATTTCATTTCTTGCCTATGTAATGTAGTCTTGATGCATGCACCTGCTCCATCATGTTCCCCTTTTCCATGTCTGGTCTCAAAATACCTCCAAATATGTGGAGCATTATTCCTCTTCTGGAGAATAGACAACCATTGGAAGATATGGGCATTTTTTAATTTCCCTACACAACCATCAGACCAAATCTAATGTTGTTCCATCTGTATATTGTTATCCTTCAGTTGATTGCAAAACAATTGAAAGTTGTGTTGTAAAAAATGCAAGTCACGACACCTGTCATCATTTATGTAAAAGTGATACTCCTTCAATATAACAATTTTCTCTTCAATACTATATGCCCCATGTCTATAGGTGATATGCACCATTATGCTGACTAGTTCTGAGTGATAATATTGACTCTTAATCTCGTTCTCCGATTGAAGAGTGTATTTTTTCGCAAAATAGACCACCAATAATATAGTTCCAATAGGAAATGTATCCCTGCACATTCTAAAATTCTCATCTTTTGAACAAGACACATGTACATGCTTTACATACTGTTGTGTCTTTTAAAAGAATTCCTCCATGAAGTTGCAAACTAGTACATGGTAGAATTCCTCCATGGTAGATTAACAAGAAATATGTACAGATCAATAGGTTGTTACATATATGAAGTAGCAATACATGAATAAAACAATATTATTGAGGAACTCGTTACTAACCTGAGAGGTGACCAATTGTATTTTTTTCTTTTATTCCCTCCACCGATATCATACATGGCATATTTGAATGACTGTAAGTTCACTTCATGTCTCCCAAGTTCATGCTCATCGGTCACATGCATGAATTTGTCAAAAAATTCCATTCCACCACACCTTGGGCATGTCCCATCTACGTAAAGCCTTTGATAAAATGTGCAATCTTTTGTCCTTCTACACAAAATGCTATGAATAAAGTCTCTAGATGATGTTGGTGGCAATTTAGTTGAGCATTCCCACACAAGAGTGTTATGCAATACACGTAATATATGTATATATGTGTCATAATAATAACCGTACTCAATGTGATATCGACAACAACATGTGTTACGAGTTGTGTTTATTTTAGCATACCATGGTTTGGATTTTTCAAAGGATCTTTTTCCCAAGTTATGTTCATTATGTTCATGCCTAAATCTCTCACATAAATATGTTTGTGTCATGTCAAGAAAATTTTTAATGTGGGTCTCACGATCCCTTGAACCCCTTCTCATTTTTAGTACATATTTTTTGGTTGGATGAAGGTCTACTATTGTCATGCCAAAACTCTTGCACCAGTCCCTTTACCACATCAATGAGCTTCATATCGGAGCGTGGCAACCTTCCAATGAAATCCTAGACATCTGTTTGACTAGAGTCAAGTTGTTCTCTTCTAGAACAATACCTATGAAGTTTTTTGATATCCAAGACTAAAAGTTTGGATGTAGGCTTAAGCATTCAAAGGGCCCTAGTTCTTTTTTTCACGATTGATTATGACAACACACTACAAGCTGCATTGCGATCCTTTGAACTAGATTTATTTTGAAGAGTACTAAATGTATATACTAAACTTCTAACAATATGAGAACTTGGTTCAAAACTGTTTATCATCTTTATCCTTAAGTTTCTCCTAACAACAGTCATAGAACTACATTTTAATAACGATATAAATCATCTACATTTATCTCCATCACATTTAGAATCCGAATAGTTGACAAGTATCTGTTGAAATTGATATGCAATAATGCGTTTAGTCAGTGTACCTTCAAGCAAACCAATGAGACTTTTATCAATCTATATACATTTTGGATTTCTTAGGCATGAAGTTGCTAATGGAGGTAGGGAGATTGGAATTGCAAATTGTACCATATCACCCAGTCAGTCTAGTGTTTGAACATGAGCTTCATGTCCTTATGTCTCTTGATGTCGGTCGAACGGTGGCAATTGGAAATCCTCCTGGGTGGTATGAAAAACATTGTCTTCTTCGAGCATACGGTCTCCATTCAACGACTCTCTAACTTTGTCACTTGTATACCCACATCCAAGTAAATATGAAAAGGTTTTAGGTGGCCTTGATGTGCACCTAAGTTTTACTCCTTGATTAGTTCCATGCGGTGCTCGTTCTTCAACTGCTATGGAAAATGAAGGTCCCTCAAGTGAATGCTTTTGTCTTTCTTGTCGTGGATTGGTAGGAAGAACTGTGGCATCCTCTACAACCAGAATTGGATGAGTTTCCATAGAGCGTCTTCGATTGGTCATGTCATTTATTTTCTTTTCTATAATTTCTTCAAGGATTTCATTGGGTGTCATCTTCCTTGTTGATTATCTTGCTCAATTGCATGAATTTCCCATCACCACAATGATCGATGATATATGGTGCTACTCAATGGAAGATTACCCAAGCTTGGTTTCTTTCTTGAACAATTGTGTCTAGATACTCCACCACAATGACCAATGAAATTTTTTTTTTTATGCTCCTCAAATGCACAAAAAAAAATAGTGGAGATGGTCAATGGTGCTCTTCAATGGGAGTCTCCCCAAGCTTGGTTTCTTTCTTGCTCAATTGTGTCTAGATACTCAAATTAGGGGGCATATTGGGAGGAATGTTGCCTTTTCTATATCATCAATTGCAAGAAAAACAATGGTAGATATTCCCTATGGTGATCCTCAATGGGAGATTCCCCAAGCTTGGTTTCTTTCTTGCTCAATTGTGTCTAGATACTCAAGTTAGGGGGAATATTGGGAAGAATGTTTCCTTTTCTAGCTCCTCAATTGCAATAAAAACAATGGTAGAGATGCTCTATGGTGCTCCTTAATGGGATATTCCCCAAGCTTGGTTTCTTTCTTATTCAACTATGTCTACATACTCCACCAGAATGACCAAGTTAATGTTTCCTTTGCTAGCTCCTCAATTACAAGAAAAACATTGGTGGAGATGCTCTATGGTGCTCCTCAATGGGAGATTCCCCAAGCTTCATTTATTTCTTGCTCAATTAATTAATTATTTCTTCCTCCTTAATGTATACCATGCTCAAAGCAATCCTTAAACACTTGTGATGGAGATAGTTGATGTCAAAAGAATTTTTTTGTGTTATAATATAGTGAAGAAGAGAATGAACGCATTATTTGCAACCTGAAATTGCGCACGGACTGTGAAGCATGCTTGAAATATGATAGAGTGTTTCTCAGATAGGGATTGATGTTTTATAAACTGGGAAATAATGTTCACACACTATTATTAACAAAAATGTGAGCGTGTTTTTACCACATATAACGCGTATGCTTTATACTCAAATAGTGCTTAGGAGAATTTAAGACGGTAGCTCCATGTGTAAGGGATCATTCAATGTTTAGGGGGAATTAACAAGCACTCCATAGGTATTATCCCCTTAACAACCCCCCTCTCTTGAACCTAACTATATTTTTTTAAAACTTAAGGGATGTGTGTTGGTGAGAAAGAGAGAGAGAGGAGGGGGAGTTGGGGTTAGGTGTAGTTGGATGAGAAGAGCAAGAGAGCGAGAGAGAGAGAGAGAGAGAGAGAGAGAGAGAGAGGAGGGGGGTCTTAGTGGTATGGAGTGACTTTTAGATGTGTCTGGGTGCCTCTGTGTGTATGAGAGAGACATAGGGATGTGTGTGTGTGT
>LPNX010886836.1:372854-447465 GCA_001517045.1 Pseudotsuga menziesii | reverse complement strand
GTGTGTGTGTGAGAGAGAGAGAGAGAGAGAGAGAGAGAGAGAGAGAGAGAGGGTTGGGGAATTGTTAGAAAATAGGACCGTAGAGCAATAAAAAATATACAGTTAAATCATTAAACAAGATGCAAAACAAATTAAACGCATTACAGAGAGACACATATATAATGTGGTTCACCCAAATGATGGGCTACGTCCACAAAGAAATTTCCAGTACTTTTATTACACTCCAGAAAGATGAAGGGATGCAACTTGCATCAAAATCACTGCACTTCCGCTTCATGCTCTCACAGTTTCTCTCACATAATCACAGAGATTATTTACAATGCTATAATACAATACACAGCCGTGTTACAATGCTTTCTTTTATAGGGGAAAAATACCATGGGAAAATACTACGATTAACCCAATACCATGGGTTCGCAAAACTATTGGCCAACAAACATCCCAAACCCCAAACCCCAAAGCAGGGGGAACGAGTGTATAGTACACATGGGGTACAGAAACGACTAAATAATATCTGTGGATCTAGAATATTGGGCTCCACAACCAAAAATATCCCACTTGGAGACTGATCACAACAACTACACCACTGCTGCACTTGCTGGACTATGCTCTGGACCTTGGACTTCGAAAATTTCTTATTTTCACCTTCATGCTTGAAGACCAACAAAAAATGAACAGGAAATTAGTTTCTCTCTGGTTACTCCCTTTATCAACATGTTTGAAGGATTCTGTCTAGTATGTATCTTTTCCAGTTTTAAGAGTTCTTCATATAGAACAAATCTTATGAAGTGGTACTTGAGTTGTATATGTTTAGTATTCAAATGAAAGGCTGAGTTCTTTTCAAGATGAATGACACTTTGGTTGTCACTGTACAACCTACTATTCTCCTGCTTCTTACCCAATTCTTCCATGAACCTATGCAACCAAATCATCTCCTTACTAGCCTCTATAGAAGCAACATACTTTGCTTCCATTGTTGAAAGTGCAACAACCTGTTGCAGTTTTGAAATCCAACTTATTGTTGTTCCACCCACACTAAACACATACCCTTTGGTGCTCCTCCTTCTATCTATATCACTAGCCATATCTTCATCAAAATATCCCTGTAGAATAGTGCCTGAACCTCCAAAACATAATGCATGAGAACTGGTACCTCTCAAACACCTGATAATCCACTGTACTGCTTTCCAATGCTATTTACCTGAATTATTTATATACCTACCCACAACTCCCACTGCATGTGCAATATCTGTTCTTGTGCACACCATGGCATACATCAAGCTTCCAACCGTTGATCAATAGGGAATCCTAGACATGTAATCTATCTCTTCTTATGTCTCTGGACACATCTCCTTACTTAGTTTGAAATGGTTGGCTAAAGGTGTACTAACTAGTTTTGCATTCTACATTCTAAACCTCTACAACAAATTTTCTATGTACTCACCTTGAGGCAACGTCAATTTGTGATTTTTCATCTCTCTTGTTATTCTCATACTAAGGATTTGCTTTGCAACACCCAAATCCTTCATCACAAATGATTTAGCTAGTTTTATTTTGAGCACATTTATATCCTGTATGTTAGACCCTGCAACAAGCATGCCATCCACATACAATAATAAGATAATATATCTTATGTTATCTAGCCTCTTGAAATAAACAAAGTGATCAGAATGACATCTATCATAACCTTGTTCTGTCATAAACTTAACAAATTTTAAATACCACTTCCTTGGAGCTTGCATCAAGCCACACAAGATCTTCTTCAACCTGCAAACCAAATTATCCTTACCTTTGACCTCATACCCCTGTGGTGCTGCGTATAAATCGCTTCCTCCAAATCCCCGTGGAGAAAGGTTGTTTTTACATCTAACTGTTCAACATGCAAATATTCTACTACCACTAGACTTAAAATAGTTGTAATTGAAGTCATTTTAACAACAGGAGAAAATATTTCATCAAAATATATACCTTTATTTTGTGCAAACCCCTTTACAACAAGTCTAGCCTTGTACCGCTTCTTGCCTCCATCTTCTTCCTTCAACCTGTAAACCAATTTATTCTGCAATGTCCTTTTTCCTGCATGCAACTGAACCAAATATGAAGTCTGGTTTCTTACCAATGAGTCCAACTTCTCATTCATGCCTTGCTCCCACTTCTTTCTAGTTTCTACCTACATTCCCTCTTCTAACATTCTGGTTCACCGAAATCATTCATCAATAAATAATACATTGAAGGAGAGAATCGTTTAGGGGGTCTAATTAACATGTTAGGTTTTATTACAGTTGCAGGAGTTTCAGGTACCTACTGTCGTTCTTGATTTTCTGGCACCTTTGGAACTTCATCTTCTTTGATTTCTTTAAGCATTGTGTACTTTGTGTTTTCCTTTTCCACGTTCTTTCCCTACAACTGATCTTTTTACACGAAATTTTCATTGAATACTACATCTCTACTCCTAATGGTTTGTCGTTTTTCATACTCCCATAAACAATAACCAAAATCATCAACCCCATATCCAATAAAGGTACATTCACTACAACATATCCTGGAATTAGCATCCCATTTAGCATCCCTTTTTAGTGTAATTTGTTTTACATTGAGTGGTCAAACTAGATGCTAAATGGGACGCGTCATGGACAAAACTTAAAGCATCTCAAAAAACGTCTTTTTTGCTTCCTAGATAGCATCCTTTATGACGTCCAAAATAGCGTCTATTTTTTTTCTTCTAGAATAGCGTCCAACTTTGCTTCCTAAACAACATTGAGGTTTGCTTCCTAAATATTGTACAACTTTTCTTCCTAAACAATGTCGAGGTTTGCTTCCTAAATAGCATCCTATTTTTCTTCCTAGTGAGTGTCTTCTTTTGCTTCTTAAATAACATCCCCATTAGCGCCATATTTGCATATTTAATAGCACCATGTTAGCATCCAAAGTAGAATCCAATATTGCATCCATTTTTGCTACCAATTTAGCATCCCATTTTGCACCATGTTTTACTTGCAAATATGTGTCAATTTTCGCTTCCAAATTTGCACCAATTTTTGCTTCCTTTTTTGCATCATGTTTTGCTACCAAAATGAAGCCAAATATTTTTTCTATTGTTGCACCATATTTTACTTCCTACGTAGCGCCATTTTTTGCATCCAAAGTAACGTCTTATTTTTCTACCATGTCAACACCATGTTTGGTTTCGTCATTAGCACCATGTGTTGCATCCTCTTTAATGCCTAGTTTCACATCTCTCATTAATTTAGTCATTTTTAGTAATTTTATATATGAATTTTGGTCATTTTGTCACTTATCTCTCATTGTTTGGTCACTTATCTCTAATTTTTTGGTTAATAATTTAGTTGTTTTAAACCGATATTATAATATCATTAGAGCATGGCCAACCTCCTACTTGTAAGGTAGGAACTCTTCCATTGAGCTAGCACCCTTTAAGAATTTGGGAACCTAACTTACATAGTCCTCTATAATGGTAAAAGGGATTAATACACAACTTTGAGTATCTAATGGTCAACAAAGGATGATAGATTGTATAAGTTCACAATATATGATTAAGCAGGTTATGAAATCCATAAACCTTTTTTAGGAATTTTGAAGAAAAATCAAGAAATTGGATTAATGGGATTGCAAAAATCACTATTCCCTAGCAACCATAAGTGCACCGCTATACAAGACCTATCAACAAAAATTATCTTAGTATGGATTCCAAGGATATAGTAGATAATCATGATCATCCTAGAGCCATGTATAAGTTGAGCAATAAGGAGAATCGAAAGAGGATGATCAACCCAATAGTTGGTGGTTCCCATGGATCCTATCCACCATGGGATAAGCAAAGTTTCTTATTCCATCAATCTAATGAGTATCAACAAGGAAAAATGGTTAGGACATATTGTGATGCCAATTCAGAATGTTTATTCGCTTCCTAGGGTGATGTTGCAGTGCTTCCACTGGGATATCTACATGATCCCCAACAACATTGGATAGAATCATATTCATGGGGCCATAGAGTATAGGATGAGGTTGTCTTTTAAAATTTTTCTTTGGAAAACCATGCATGATTTGAAACACTTGGAGAAGGAATAGAATTGGATATACTTAACAAACTACAATCATGACAGGGCATAGGACTCTACTCTATAGTCATTGTGCAGCTGTTGGAAATGGGTATAACTTCCTAAGGACTATGAAAAACATCCATTTAAATATGAATGCAAAACATTCCATGTCAGAATAATACTCGATGATAGTGAGCTTATTGTTTCTAACATAAAGAAGCAAAGAAGATAGAAATGGAAGCTCTAGGGGGATACACATGAATGCATACAAACCTGTCCCTTTCAAGAATATTCCTTTCACTGAGGCAATGAGAACTTGGGGGAGAGCAGTCTCGAGATGGTGTATGATAACGTCAAGCATAAGAGTAACATTGGCTGAATCCACGGCCTCTTCTCATATGTTTAGGTGTGCCCTAGGGGGTAGTACTTCTTGCAGCAGTCTTTGATTAGGATGGGGAAGTGTACTCTTATAAAAAACAGGACTATGACTTGATCCTCTTTACAAAATTCTGCTTGGAGGCTTGATTCAACTTTTCAAAGTACTTTGAGTTAGGTTTTTCCATGAATTCATACTCAAGCTCCGTCGTGGACTCATGCTTAAAGGCCTATGAGCAATCACCCTACAAATCCTACTTAAATCCCTGCGAATTGGGCTCCTTCTTACAACCCTACAAGCAATCACACTTGGGATCCTGCTCAAACTCATTCGAGTACTTCTACTCAATACCCTTCTAGGACTTCTACTCAGGCTCCTGCTTGAGATTCTCCTAGGACTCCTGTTCAAGCTCCTTCTAGGGCTTCTTCTCAAAATTATTCTAGGGATTCTGCTCAAACTCTTATGAGGGCTCCTACTTGGAATCCTTAGAGAAAATTCCATTTATTAAATTAACAAGAAAACAAAGTGCGTGGCGTACATGAAATAATATATACTAAAGAATGCCAAGATAATAATAGAAACAAAATTATAGACCATAATAATACTTCCATGGCATTCATAGATCATTTCAATAAAAGGGGAAAGGAATATTGACCTAGAACTTCTAGGGGCATCACTCTAAGGAGATTGAGAATCTGGACTCCTGTGAGCCTTAACTTCAACAAAATTCATCTCTTTGGTTTTTTCCTCATTCTCTTTCACTAATTCGCCTTCTTCCACAATATCTTTAACCATAATTCCTTTCTCTTCCTCGATGCCTTGCTTGTCTAAAGTTTCTTTCAGTGGTAATGCAATTACTTTTTTTGTGGACAACTTACCCTCCAAATATTTTCTCTTAAGGTATTTCTTCACCAACAGAGTAAACTAACTATCCAATTACCATGCAACTACTAACCAGGCCAATACTATAAGCAACAATATGCCCCCAAGGTAGGGAGTGGAGTTGGCAAGTGAACCAAACGTTAAAATCATAAATTACTGAATCAGTGCCCCTACTGAATTTCCCAACGGATTGCATACCACATCTATCGCAACCTTTCATTTAACCTATAAAAGAACTGAGAATGAGATCACATATAATGAATTGAAACAATTTTCGATAGTAAAAAATGACTTACAATGATAACAAATTCAAAATCCTAGCGAGAGGAATAGTTTGGAACTATTCCTTAGCAGAAGCCCTACAACAATACTTGACTATATTCTTTTAAAAACAAATATGAAAGTGAAAATAGAATACACAGATTCCTTGAAAACTTGAGACAAAATACAGAGGAAATATACCTTGGTGTCCTCATCAAGAGGAATGTAATCCATCTCTTTGCAAGGATCAAACAAAATATATTTAGCACTCTTGCTAAAGATGTTTTTAAGAGCACTAATATACACAGTTGCCAAAAGAGGTGTCACACCAAATTTACCCAATAAGGGAGTGAATGGGTCATTGCAGAGAATGAGACCAAAGAAAGCTACTCTTGTCGGCAACAACACAGTAGGTGTGATGGTAGCTGCTACTCCCCAACCATATTTGTGAAATACAACTATGCTTAGCAACATCATGGTGAAGGTAGCAATTCTTGTGCATGTGGAGAAATCCCCCATGAATGCAAAATAATTGTTTGGACTTGGAAACTGTCAGACACACAATTTATCTTAGTCATATTCTCTATATTAGAACCACATAAAATATTGCTTCAAATTTTCTTAGCTAAAGTTTGAGTGAGTGTTCTAGCTACGGCAGCAATGGCTAAAGATAGATAATTACCGTATTTAGTAGGTTCTATTATCCTTAAAATAAAAATATAAAGAAATGGAAAATCATATGAAGGGATTCAAATTTATTTAGATGCTTTGCACTAGGTGTTGGTCTTCTCTAGGTAGACCCGGGTTTACTTTATTGTACCAACAAAACCCCTAGCTCACTGGCCCTTTCGGCGACATACCACAGAATGGCCTGAAGTATCACCTGAAGTGATCCTAGATGGGGTGGCTGAAGAATTAGGTTTCCTCAACCAGGTTCTGTAGCATCCTAGGTCCTCTTGACTCTAATTAACCAGCTAAATCTCTCAGCAAGGGATATTTCTCTCTTCCTAGCTGACTCTGCTATGGGACTGAATCTTATTGCATCGTAGCTTCTAGGATGATGCAAAAGATTTCTCTTCTGCTCAACTCTTAACCTATGACATCGCACACCGCAGCTCCCCCCGGCAGTGCGGTATCGCCTTTCTATGCCGTGATACTCCCTACAGTAAGACTCACTAGGCTCATCAACTCTCAAGGTCCAGAGGCTTCCTCCCTGAGTACAATAGCTCAGTTAACCTTCATTAGGGTGTTAAAAAAACTTACTTAAGCTTCTACAATTTAACACGCTTAACATCAATTATGCTCAACTTGCTGAACTAAATATACAGAAGTCACTCAACACTGTAGCTGTTAGCTGTCGTAAATCAAGCACTGATAAACTCATATACAAAATACTCGACACATTCAACTGGAATTTAACCTTCTATGTTACTGTATACTGAAGGGCAGCATACATACATTCATTAACTCGTAAGAAAAGTTCATGTAACGGATAACAGATAGCAGATAAGTAAAGAACAATCACATGAAACAGTCGCACAACACACGGATGTTACATGGTTCACTTCCAGGAGGGAAGCTACATCCATGGGAACTGTGTTTGTATTATATCTTGAGAGAGTAAACACAGTTCCACTGCAACTTCTTATGCAGCTTGAGATCTTCTAGGAAATTCCATGCACACAGCTGGGAGCCCGTTTCTTAAATCTCTTCTCTTCCTATAATGCTTTCTTCTTACAATATACCCTTTCTCTCTCTCTCTCAATCCCTGCGGATTGTTACATTCATGCTCAAGGGGCCGACTACTGGTTACAGTAAGATGACTACAGACGTAACGAAAGAACGAGAGCTCGACTCTTCCTCAATGTCTCTCAATACTGATGACAACTAGTAACAACCAAAAAAACCCAACTAACTAACTAACTAACCCTTCATAATACAAAATACATGCTTAAATAGGTGGCTCAAAGGTCTCACCGTGATACAAAACTGTGGCCCTATCCCATCAGTGACCCAAAACCCTAACTATGACAGTCGACCTTTCTATACTTTGAACTACTACTTTCTGGACACGCCGCAGCTTCTTGCAGTCTTCCACGATTTTTGGCGCTGATCGCGGGTATGGGCACCGTTTCCTCAGTTGCTCCCCTTCTATCCTTTGTCTTTAATACCTTGTCCCATTACTCCTTCTCTATTTATGAGGGTAGTTGAGCCCTCCTGTCTTCGCTGCTACCTTAAATGCAGTGGTTGAGCTCTCTTCTCAGCCGCTTCAGGTATTATTTCCTTTGACTTCCTTGTTCCATCCATGGCGGGAAATGTGCTATGGGGTCATACCTTTATCGCATCTCTTATATTGTTAGCTTATTGGCATAGCCAAAACTATCTTTCCTCCAAAAATTGTCCATCTTCTACCAAAATTAATAGATTTTCCTGTAGCTGCGGGGCCCTGCTCCAACAGTCCCCTAACACTTACTTGTGGCTTGTCCTCGAGCCACTAACAGCTGGCTTCTGTTTCTGTAGGTTCTCCTTGGCTTCCTGCGAAGTCCTTGCGAATCTCTCCTTGAGTTCTGCGACATATTTGTCCATAGCTTCGATACAGTCTTGTGCCGCTTCAAGCATAAATTGACTAATCATGGAGTCTTCTGTGTTATCTATTACACTCTTGCTTGCAGTGAACTCCTTGACCTTCTTCTCAACTGCATCGACTAGCTCTGTGATTTGTTCCTGATATGGCTGAAGCATATTATTGAATTGTATCTCTTTTCCTTCTAGCCTTTGTGCTTCCTGTTGCAAACGGTACATCTCTGCCATCTTCTTCATCTTTTCAAGAGCTCCTAAGCTCTTGACTTCTTCCTTTATTGCTGCTATTGTGTTCTCTATGTTTTGGATGCTCTGCTACAAATCCAGTCTATCTCGGAGCTCTTCTAGCTCTGACCATGTCTTCGTTGAATTAGCTAGTAATGACTCTGCATCATCTATGTGATACTTCATCTGCATTGAAGTGATTCTAAAGGCCTGTTCCCTTGCTTCCTTATCTGCCTCACATGTTCCTGGTGCTCGAGCCTCAAGCTCAGCAATCTGCATCTTGTGGTCTTCCTCCATCTTGACCATTGTCTCTTCCAGAGCCTTTGCTCTATCTGCAATTCTTCTTACTTTCTACATTAGAGGCAAGGAAAACTCTATGTTACATTGGGGTAACTCCAATGCGATGTTCTGCAGGACTTGACTTAGATCTTGTTCTCTTTCTTCATATTGTCTTAGCTCCTCCGCATTTGTCTGAAAGCCTGCAGTGAGCTCTGCATTCTGTTGTAGCAGCTGAGTGTTTTGTTTATAAGTCACAAGATCTCTATCCCTGAGCTCTGCGGCTATCTACTGCTTGATCATCTGTAGTTGATCAACGAGGAATTGTGCCAGATTAACCTCGACAGGTTGTCTAACCTGTATCTCCACATCAATCATTGAAACAGGGAATCAGATGCTCCTTGGCGGTATCAGCACTGTATTGGTGCGATCCTTTGCAAAGAATTCCTCGTGGGAAATTGATGGTGTTGAGATTTCTCCTACTATCGCCTTGACTGGCTGAGTTTGCATCATGGCAGTCTTCTCAGTTAGTGCTTCCAACTCCAAAAGCTGCTTATCTATTGTGCTCTGTAGCTTTCCTTATGATGTCTGCATCACCTGAAATGAGTCCTGCGTCTCCTCCTTCAATCTCGCTGCGATGAGATCATAGTCATCCTCCGTTAGTGCGGTCTCTGTAGTTGGCATTGAGGATTTGACTTTTTTCCTCTTTTTTGCCGCTGGTGGAACTTCTACTGCATCTTTCCTCTTGACACCCACTTGACCTTTTCCTTTTTCTAATGGATCTATCAGTGCGGTATCTGCTTGTACATTTCCTGTCGTGGCATCTTCTAATGCCTTCTTCCACTCTTCATCAAAGCCTTTGATGACATCTTCTACATCATGCATTGTCATCCTAAACAATCCAATAGGCCAATCATCCTTTCTATACCCTTTTGGCTTGAGATAGATTGTATGCCTGTCCACAATGAAATCAAGCCGATTGTGATACATGTCAACAACCTCTGTGTTGATCCACGGTGTCTCCTAGATGACTCGCTTCAACAACTTATAGTATTCATAGAATACTATCATATTTATCTTTTTCTTGGCTGGAATGTTGCTTTCCCATAAGTTTGCATATCATGCACCTCTGCACTCTCTGCCTCATAGCTATGGAAATTGGGTATGGGGCAGCCCTCTCCACCCAATGAATGCACATAATATAAGCAGCCACGAGAAGTGGAAGGGGTGGTTTGGCTCGCTGCACTACCAAATAATCAGCAAGAAAAATATTTAATAAAAACAAACACCAATTAAATTGTTCACCTTCTGCGACCTACACGACAAGGTGAATTACTGCTCCTGTGACTTCTTTCAGGAAAAATTTAGTTAACAATCTTCCTGCAAGCAGACTGGCTGTAAATCTGAGTGTATCATCTACTAAGGCTGTGAGGTCATAAGCCCAACCTCCTCTCTATAGCTTATACTTGTTAACTAGAAGCGCTGGTAGCTTAGTATCCTTGCTTTTCCCTGATATATGTGTCTGAGGGTCCTTACTGTTCTTGGACAGCCCAGTGATGCGGTGTATCAAGTCGACGTTCAGATCAACCCTGTTACCCAGCCAGAGGTAACCTCCATGTACACAGGAAAGTAGGACACACACCACGACATTAACCTCTGTGCCTCGTCCAAAATGTGGTATTTTCAACAAATTGAGCAAGCCTGACTGCTCAAGAATCTGGACATGTTCCATAGGAACAAACTCATCTGCGCTGGTCCTCGGGTTCTTCTGAACCATAAGATACTGATCCAGCCAAAACTAAGGATATGTCTTACTGTCTCCAAGGTTGTAGTCTGTAAATTTGAGAGTAGGGACATATCCTAATAGTTCTCCATCTTCCTTTACGCGAGGATCAATCGACAGTAGCGGAATAGGAAACTTAGCACCCTTGGGAATGGTTACCTCTGTTGCGTCCTTGACTTGTGGCAAAATGTATACTGTTTCCATATGAACTTCTTCTTTGTGCTCTGAGCTAGACTCTTCTACTGTCTGAGCTTGAGTCCCCGTCCTTGGCGTCTACCTGACCTGTGTTGCACCTAGTTTCACAATTCTGGGTGGCGTCGTCATGGAAAAGTCGAGGCCACCACGCTTGAATCATTGCACAACGTCTTCTAAAGGTTCCTTCTTGAACATAAAATGCCTGGTGTGATACTCTGGACTGGAAATGGCTGCGGAAATGGGGAAACCAGCACTCTATAATTGGAGTATCTCTGCACTGGGAAAACTCTACAAATTTCTCTATAACTCTCAGAAAGCACAAAAGTATCCCTTCTGTTTGAATGATCTATGTATTTGTAATGAAGTTGGTAATCTCTGAAGCAACGGTCACTTAGGCTAGACCCGTTGGCAGCATTTATTGCATGGACAATACAACAGCCCGCGCCCTGCTCCTCATTAATTGCTGAAAACCTTTTCAAATTTCCCTCAAAAATTGTGCACAAGCAGCCGTCTCGACCAATATTTACCAATTCTTGGACAAAATATACCTATCATATCTACATTAATTGCTTGTTAGAAGGCAAAGTGACTAGCCCTCTTTCCCTTTCAAAATTGTCTTTGCAGCACGGGGAACATTGCCTCGCTGCGATGTCACACTGCATCGTCTTGGACCAAAAAGTTGTCATGAAACTCCGCAACATTCAAAACTTCGCAACATTCAAAACTCCACAATCGTCCTATGACTTGTGCAAAATAAACTTTCCTACTACGATTCCTCCTACTTAGAACCTTTTCACCTGGTGTACACTAGTTATGGGTGCGATGCCTCCTTTCAACTACAATGGACATCTGCACCACTTAGTTCTCTAAGTTAGGGTTGGGAGGTGGAGTGGCTATCACTATAAAGCTTAAGCCTACTGCCATTATTCAAAGTAGGAACAAGTTCCCCGTTCAGTTTACTGAGCTGAACGACACCTCCTTCTGTGACTTGCTGAATCTGATATGGCCCCAACCAATGTGTCTTGAACTTCCCTGGAAACTTAACAAACTTGCTGTCGTAAAGGAGCACTAGGTCTCCTATCTGAAAAATATTGCTCTTGATGTGCCTGTCATGCCAAGATTTTTCTCGTGCCTTCCCCACTTTTTGATGAAATCCTGCGATGAATCTGTCTTCTTCTAAGGCAAGCAGTTGTGCTAATCTTTCATTCATCGTATCTGTATCAACCATCTCGATAATTTGAGCAATTATTAAACTGGGAATAATATATTCCATAGGCATAACAACCTCTTGTCCATACACCAAGCTGAAAGGTGTGTGTCCTGTAAGTTTCTTGCATGTAGTCCTATAAGCCCATAACATAGTGTTAACCCTGAGGTCCCAATCATCTCTTTGGGTGTTATAGATCTTGGTAAGAGCATTTTCTAGAATCTTGTTAAAAGCCTCCACCATACCATTAGCTTGTGGGTGGTAGGGAGTGCTCTTATGGTGCTGTATCTGAAATTCCTCCATCAAGGCCTCGATAGTGCGATTCAAAAAGTTTGTACCTTGATCACTCATCAAAATTGCTGGACATCCAAATCTACTTATGATGTTTTCAAAAATGAACTGTGCAACTGTAGAAGCATCACAATTCCTTACTGGTTTGGCCTCTGCCCACCTTGTGAGGTATTATGTTCCTGTGATGATGTATCTCGCACTAGTTCGTTTCCCTGGTGGGTTGATAGGACCCACGAAATCTATAGCCCACTTGTCAAATGCCCGCAGCGTAATCTATGGTCGCTGCAGCATTTCATCTCTCCTCGAAGGTTTTCCTACCCTCTGGCAAATATTGCAACATCTGCAGAAATCCTTAGTGTCTTTATGCAAAGTAGGCCACCATAATCCTATAGCTAGAATTTTTTGAGCAGTCAGCTTTCCAACGAAATGACCTCCTACGGTACCTGAATGTGCTTCTCTGATAATGGCCTCTTTCCTGTGCGGCATAACGCATCTGCGCAGGGCTTCATCTGGACCTAAATTATATAAATGTCCTGCGATCAAAGTGAAATCTGCTGCTTTAACAACTAATTGTTTCTTTTGGTGCTTAGTAAACTCAACTGGTGCCCACCCTGTAGTGAGAAAGTGAATAATATCTGCGTAGTACTCATCTGCGATCTGGATAGAGAACAATTGCGCATCTGGAAAATTATCCTCTAGATTACTTGGTTATTCTCCGGAGTCTATCCGTGATAGATGATCAGGTCCTTCATTTAATCTCCCTCGTTTTACAATAATTTCAAAATCATACTCCTGAAATAGGAGTAACCATCTGCAGATACTTCCCCCTAACACTGGCTTATTGACCAAATACTTTAAAGTGGAATGGTCAGTGGACATCTTGAATGGGGCACCCAACAGGATGTAGTGCCTGAACTTCTGTAGAGCATACGCCATAGCTAATCCTTCTCTTTCTGTAGTGGTGTAGTTCTTTTCCGTGGTATATAAATTTCTGCTTGAGTATGCGATAGGGTGATCGACACCCCCTTCTCCTGGCTGTGTTAAGACAATCCCCAGTGCGATGCTAGATGCATCCACATGGACATGAAAAGGTTTGTTCCAATATGGAAATACTAAGATGGGTGCTGTAACCATATTCTCTTTAAGAGTGTCTAAACTTTGTTGGCATTCCTCATTCCATAGGAATTTCACTTCTTTCTTTAACATCTTTTCCATAGGTGCTGTGATCTTTGCATAGCCCTTGATGAATTTTATATAATACCCTGTATGACCAAGCACTGTCCTCAATTGCTTGACTGAGTTGGGTGCTAGAAGATTTACAATGATGGAAATCTTTGCAGGATCTACCATCAAGCCTTGTGTGCAAACAATATGACCCAACAAAATACCAAATGGTGCATAGAATATACATTTCTTCAAGTTAAGAGAAATATGATATTGCCTACATTTCTCTAACATGAGCCTTAAATCTCCTATATGGTTTTTGATTAATCCAAATACAATCCAATCATCAAAATAGACTTCTAAGAATTTATGGATGTATTCCTTAAAGACAACAACTACTACTCTAGAAAAAATAGCTGGTGCATTTTTAAGACCAAAGGGCATTACCGTATACTGGAATGAGCCCCATTCTGTCGCAAAGGTGGTCTTATGTTGATTCTCTGGATGGATTCTTATCTGGTGATAGCCTGAAAAGCCATCAGTGAATGAGTAGATCTCCTGTCCTCCCACATTGTCTAAAACTTCATCAGCAAAAGGTGTTGGAAATGGGTCATGAAGTGATGCATCGTTGAGTTTGCGCAAATCGACACAAATCCAGATTTCTCCTTTAGTTTTCTTTTCCTACACAACCATGGGACTAAATGATGCCCGCTGCTAGCATCTTATCAATTTCATCCTTAAATTTTTCTTTATAACAAGGATTTAATTTGTATGGACGCTGCTTAACTGGCCTAGCATCCACTTTCAAAGGTATCCTCATGACTCCCAAATCTCCTACTATTCCCTTCATCTCTATAAACTTAGTGGGAAATAAGTCTTGATAGTCATGCAACAAATCTGTGATGTGTCCTACCGTTTCATCATCCCAATAGTCTCCAATAGAGGCAAACTTTGGTTCTGTTTATGTGCCAATATTTATCTTTTTAATCTTAATAGGCTTTACGACAGCTGGAATCTCTAGCTTTGGTCCATCAACTTCGCGAGTCCCTTCTGATTCTGGAATGTTGATATTGCGAGGATTCTCATCCTCATCACCTGGCTCTTCTGCGAAGTTGTAACACTCTAGCGCGTGTTCTAACTGGATGGCCCAATCAGGATGAGCATATACTAGTAGGGTACAGTCATCAAATATCTTAGTCTTTATAGTCTCTAGAGCCTGATCAATGCTTGGATACTCAGATTCAAAAGTGAAAGTGAGTCCAAAGCTATCCATCATAACTGGCCACTTAATGGCTCCTCTGTGCAACTCTGTCTTAGTGTACCAGTTCCTTGGTACTGTGTGTAAAGTGTGAATGAATAGGTGAACCCATTCATCCTTGGGAATGTCTAACCAATTCTATTCACAAATGTTAATATGTGACCTGGGGTCACTTTCTCCTATATATTTCTGCTGTAAACGCTCCTTGTCATTAGAGAATCTGATCACCATCAATCTCTTAAAATCATCCCATGATGCGATATTTTCTTTATGTGCATGCCACCGCCTTGCAGGTGTGGCTCTTACTGCAAGGTCAATAGCTGCCATCCTCTGATCATGAGGGATTTCTTGCTCAAACTGCTGTAAAAAGTCATTGACGTCTGCTAAGCCATCAAACGATGGAATATCCTTAATCTCTGTTCCAATCCATCGCAGTGACTTAGTCATAAATGCACATCTGTGAGCTGAAACTTCATAAAGTCTATTCTGCCAATTTTTGAAACCAACATCCGAATCCGATGCGCATGAGATATCGCATCGCCAAATAATATTTCCTTATGTGGTGGCATTGATATAATCACTCTGGTTAGTAGTCATCTGATAGAGGCTCTCCATATTACACACCTCTTCCTCTGCTCCAATATGTTAAATGTATCGAGGACCCTGAAAAGGATCCAACGGTACGATGAATTGAATCTGTTTATCCTTAAAGGTCATTTGTCTTTTCTTCAAATTGATAACAGGCATGTTATCAAATGCCCAATCAATACCTAATAAAGCTGGATATGGTCTACTATCGCCAATAATTTCTATGATTTCAAAATCCGCAAAGCTGCGAACTCCATCAATATCAATTGGTACTTGCGGTAATCGACCCAATGGCCATACCCTCTACTGATTGGATAATCACAGATGGATAGGTGCTCTGGCTAACTTGGGGCTACCCATCTGTTCCCATGTCTACTTAGTGAGAACATTTACCTTTGATCCTAAATCTAGGATTACCTCATCCATTTCAAACTCTCCAATTTGTGTTGTGAGTCTCATTTCTCTTCCTGTTCTTATATGGCCCATAATATTATGAACAGCACGCTGCATACTGCTCACGGAAGAATATTTCTGATACTGATCTATGATGCGTTGAATTTATTCCATTGCTTTCTCATTTCTTATGAGTTTTAAGCAGCTCCGCAAGAAGGATTGTACACTTCTTGTCAACTCATCCTCTTCGCACCTTCTAGTTGTGGTAGCCTGCGATATCTGCACAGTACTAACGCCACAAGGTTTTTGCTGCGGTACACCCCTAAAAGGCAATATCTGCAATCCTGATAGTGTAGGGTCAGTAAAGAAAGTTTTATCTTGCTGAAATGTTTCTTTGTTCTTCTGCAGGTCAAGTGGTGTAGATTTATCAGTGGCTTTACGCACCCACTTCGGACTTGTATTCTTTTTGGCATCCTGCGATGTCCTACTAGTAGAAGCACCGCTACGAGTCACAATATTGACTCTTGGTTCTGGTTCTTTCTGCTCAGTAGTAATAAGCTGAGTATTCTGGTTTACTGCTGGCTTAGGATCCTTAATCTTGGCTATCAATATAGGACATTCTTCTATAGTATGATCATAGGACTTGCAATACTTACATGTTGGAGTAGGTTTCTGACAATCCCTATCATAATTCCCTATGGCTCCACAGTTGTAACAAACAATCGGTCCATGACCACGGCCAAAGCCTCCACCACGACCTCTTTCTGTGAATCCTCCACCACGGCCATCATGAGTCGGTTCATGCTATGGACCTATTGCTGTTCCTGATGTCTCTGACTGGACTCTGTAGAAGTCATGTTTTCTCTCTATCATGAGATCATAAGCTCTGCAATTATTTTCATCATGTCCTATTGACTTACAGAATTTACAGTATAAATTATTAGGAGTTTGTACATACTTCTGAAGTAAAGGGCATTCCTGTGGTCTATGTCCTCTTGTTCTACAGATTTCACACCATGGCCCTTGATTCTATACTAAGGGGTTAGGAGCCCCACTTGCTATATACTCAACAAATACAGGACAGTTATCTTTGGTATGGCCATGTCCTTTACACTTTGTACACCATAATTCTTTTTCAATCTCTTTTCCTTTCTTAATCTCATGTAACTGTAAAGTGATATTAGCTAACTGATTCTATAAATTTGTCATACTTGCACTAGTCTCAGCTAAAGGTGAAGCCTCTAGTTTCATTTCCATCTCCAATGCTTCATCCTGCGTATGGAGTTTCTATTGCATTAGTGGAAGTCTGATATGAGGGAGCAGTGCTACGATGAACCATTCCTTATGCTGCTCCGGTGCAAACTCAAAACTAACTTGGTCTATAAGAGCTTTAAATTTATGATCGAAATCCCATACTGACTCTGTGGGTAACTGTTTAATTTCTTTAATTTTTGTGATACATTGTGACTCAGACTTGGGTTTCTTAAATTCCTTAATCATTGTGGTCCTGACCTTTATGAGTGTTCTATTCTGCACTGATGTATACTTCATATACCATGTTAAAGCTCTTATCTAAGTGTAGTGGCCAACTGCACAAGCTTAGTATTGTCTTTCTGGATTTGTTTAATGGTCCATATAGCTTCACATAGGAACCAATGCTGTTCTAGGTATTCTGCTCCTGTACCCCTAAAGGTAGGTAATTTCATGTCCTCCCCCATGCTATTTCTACAAGGTAGATTCTGATTTGCTGTATTACTACCACTTGGCGGTGTAAATGTAGGTGGTGTAGAGGTAGTATGTACTATGTGTGAACTACTAGATGGAGTTCCTATGGGATTATTCTAAGTTTCGGTTGGTTTCTATGGGGTATAAGTGTGGTAAGGGATATCCCCTACTATTCTTTCTCTATTAATTTGACTCTATTCTCTAGTACTTTCTGAACTGTCTTCAAAGAAGGAAGATCTGAAATCTACTTTATATCTCTTACTGCTACATGTACATCCAATTTCTTCAGAATCACTCTCAAACTCTTGTGACATTACACTTACTTAACTTATTCATCTGAGAATATATCTAGTACTCCTTTTTCATACAATAACATCTTAAGGGACAAATTTAAAGAGTTCAGGTACTGACCGCGATATCCTTTGAAGAAGTACCTCTCTGCGTCGCTGAAACTCTTTCTTTGATCAATTGCGAACTCTGTAATGAAACCTTCCAGAAAACTCGCAAGCCAAAAGTCTATTGCCCATGAAATAGGATTATCTATGCTCTTCACGGTGTGAATCAGATCCGGTGTCCAGACAATGTTCCTTTTCTTCTTGAATACATGGTTATCATTCAAATTTGACAACCAATCATACAACTCATTTGCATAGGTCACAAAAAATATCGCATGGAGGTCTGTGAAGATATGTTTATGTAACCAATCCTCTATAATCAGTCTAGGACTCTTGTTTTCTTTCTCAGCAAATTCTCTTTCCTTAGACTCAACCCACTGGTTAAGTTCTTCTTTAGTAGGATTCCAATAGAACATCAGCTCTTTAATTTGTTCAAAACTGGCGACGGAACCATTTGTTGGTCTTCTCTGGGAAGACCTGGTTTTACTTTATTGTACCAACAAAACCCCTAGCTCACTGGCCCTTTCGGCAACAGACCGCAGAACGGCCCGAAGTCTCACCCGAAGTGATCCTAGATGGGGTGGCTGAAGAATCAGGTTTCCTCAACCAGGTTCTATAGCATCCTAGGTCCTCTTGACTCTAATTAACTAACTAAATCTCTCATCAAGGGCTATTTCTCTTTTCCTAGCTGACTTTTCTATGGGACTGACTCTTATCGCATCGCCACTTCTAGGATGATGTGCAATATTTCTCTTCCGCTCAACTCTTAACATGTGACATCGCACACCGCAGCTCCCCCCGACAGTGCGGTATCGCCTTTCTACACCGTGATAGTCCCTACAGTAAGACTCACTAGGCTCATCAACTCTCAAGGTCCAGAGGCTTCCTCCCTGAGTACAATAGATCGGTTAACCTTCATTAGGGTGTTAAACAACCTTACTTAAGCTTCTACAGTTTAACACGCTTAACATCAATTACGCTCAACTTGCTGAACTAAATATACAGAAGTAACTCAACGCTGTAGCTGTTAGCTATCGTAAATCAAGCACTGATAAAATCATATACAAAATAATCGACACATTCAACTCACATTTAACCTTCTATGTTACTGTATACTGAAGGGCCGCATACATACATTCATTAATTGGTAAGCAAAGTTCATGTAACGAATAACAGATAGCAGATAAGTAAAGCACAATCACATGAAACAGTTGCACAACACACGGATGTTATGTGGTTCACTTCCAGGAGGGAAGCTACATCCAAGGGAACTGTGTTTGTATTATATCTTGAGAGAGTAAACATAGTTCCACTGCAAATTCTTATGCAGCTTGAGATCTTCTGGGAAAATCCACGCACATAGCTGGGAGACCTTCTCTTAGATCTCTTCTCTTCCTATAATGCTTTCTTCTTACAATATACCCTTTCTCTCTCTCTCTCAATCCCTGTATATTGTTACATTCATGCTCAAGGGGCCAGCTACTGGTTACAGTAAGATGACTATAGACATAAGGACAGAACCAGAGCTCGACTCTTCCTCAATGTCTCTCAATACTGACGACAACTAGTAACAACCAAAAAAACCCAACTAACTAACTAACTAACCCTTCATAATACAAAATACATGCTTAAATAGGTGGCCTGAAGGTCTCACCATGATACAAAACTATGGGCCTATCCCATCAGTAACCCAAAACCCTAACTATGACAGTCGGCCTTTCTGTACTTTGAACTGCCTCTTTCTGGTCACGCCACAGCTTCTTGCACTCTTCCGTGATTTCCGGTGCTGATCGCGGGTATGGGCGGTGCTTCCTCGGTTTCTCCCCTTCTGTCCTTTATCTTTAATACCTCATCCCATTTATCCTTCTCTATTTATGAGGGTAGCTGAGCCCTCCTGTCGTCGTAGCTGCCTTAAATGCAGTGGTTGAGCTCTCTTCTCGGTCGCTTTAGGTACTATTTCCTTTGACTTCCTTGTTCCATCCACGGTGGGAAATGTGCTATGGTGTCATACCTTTATCGCATCTCTTATATTGCTAGCTTATAGGCATCTCCGAAACTGTCTTTCCTCCAAAAATTGTCCATCTTTGAACAAAATTAGCAGCTTTTCCTGTAGCTGCGGGGCCCTGCTCCAACATTAGGTTTTCCCCAGCTAAGAGGAACAATCCAATTAATGCACTGGTGTTCATATTACCTTGTATGATTGGGCCTCCTCAAGCGAGAAGTATGACAACAATGAAAATGAAATTAGGAATAGTCCTTGATCCCTTAAATTTGACGTAAATGTATATGCATGGGTGTCTGTGTATTCCTGACTAAATAGATATGTCAGAAGGCATGGATCTTTGTACTTGTTTCAGCAAGTACTCGTGATAATTACATAACATATTTAAGTTGTAAACATTTCGGTTCTTATGCTGAGCCCGTGCAAAGTAGATTATGCCTGCATATGTCTCTCCATATAGAGTATCCACTAACATGAAACATATTATAATGCATATATGTATCATGTATGAACAAGAATTCTATTGCCAAAGAACCTAATATCTGACATATATTACCTATGCCTTCAGTTTGGAGTTCCAAGTCACTTGAACAAGGTTGATGCTAATACCATATGAAACCACTAAAGTGGAAAGGTATTTCACATATCTTGAAGTCAATGGGAACTTAAAACTCTCCATCATTCCCATCTTTGGTTTCTCCTGTAAAAAGTATGAGAGGTTGAGTTAAAGAACCTAAAATAACTTATGTTCTTAACAGAACACATTCGAAAAACTACAAGAAATTAGAATATAGATATACCTTCTCCTTATGAGCTTCTCCCTTGGGAAGTGTAGGATCATCCACTACAAATTTACTTACCCACCAGTAGATTCCATGTATTGTAAGCCCTAGAAGCACCAAAATGCGCATCATTCCCTTCAAGAAGACTGCCCAACCATCCACACCAGGAAAAGATTCTTATGCATATGGGAGAAATACTTAACAGTTCTCCTTGAAAAAATCAAGGCTACATTGGCTCCTAGGCCAAATAGAGGGGAGAATTGCTTTGCTTCATCCAAGGTTGTAATCTGCAAATAACCCCAAATATCTCATCCCTTATATTAGTACAACTTGTATCCATTTTCATTTTAAAAATAGACTTGTTTTAGATATAAATCCAAAAAACCAGCATCACCCATCCATAGAAATGAGTTGTAATTACCAAAATGAAACTAAAACTATAGGCCATAATAAGATTTTGAATTCTCTTTCTACTTTAAACGACTCTGACAAACTTACTCCATCTTTTGCAATAAATCCATCCACAAAACAACTCATTCTATTTTTTTGGAATATTTTTCAATTTTTCGAATAGAAGTTTATTAGTAGTTCCATTGGAATACTAGTGCCTTACAAAAATTGTACAATAAGCCTAATGTGAACTGCTCTGCTTCAGAAGCTAAGGTGCATACTTTATTACACTCACATATTCTGCTGCATCATGCTATGTCTATATTTTTTACTTTAAAAACATTATAGCACAACATTTCTGCTCTAATAATAAACCTACTCTCCCCTACCATCTATAGTACCAAAGCTGACTTGTCTTTAAGTGGATATATTTAAAACCTACAAGAGCAAAGCTACTAGATAAGATAGGTATACATATTACTATAATATATACCATATTTGACCTGTATGCAAAAGATCAACATACTTTCTACTTTAAATGACTTAGACAAACTTATGCCATCTTCTGCAGTAAATCCATCCACAAAACAACTCATTTTAATTTTCTCAGAATATTTTTTAATGTTTCGAGCAGAGACTTATTAGTAGTTGCATTAGAATAATAGTGCCTTACAAAAAATGTACAATAATCCTAATGTGCACTGCTCTGCTTCAAAATCTAAGGTGGATACTTTATTACACTCACATATTTTGTTGCATCATGCTATGTCTATATTTTTTACTTTAAAAACATTATAGCACAACAATTCTGCTCTAATAATAAACCTACTCTCCCCTACCATCTATTGTACCAAAGCTGACTGGTATTTAAGTGGATATCTTTAAAACCTATAAGAGCGAAGCTAGTTGTTGCAGCTACAATTATTTTCCCCAAAATTTTCAATTTTAGGGCCCCTCCTTTTATTTGTTTTCATTGAATCTGGCCTAGGAGTATTTTGTTTTCACCTAAGTTGCCCTGAGTCAAATTTTTTCTTTAAAAACTTGGTCTGTTTCATTTTATGTGTTGGAATATTATTCGACTATCCTTTCGATATCGGAAGCACAGTGGACTATCTTTCCGACGTTGCGGAAGCCAAACCGTCAAGACTGCCGAAAGGGCTTCAAACTCTCACGTCGATACATCAGAGCTCGTTTTCTCTTCTCCTCGGGCTCAACGTTTCGATATTACCACTTAGTAGTTTTGATATCCGATCATGTTTATATCACTATTGAGAAGCTTGAATGGAGTAAGCTGGAATCCTAGTTTATATCATTGCCGGCGTTGCGAAAGACTAATGCTGAGACGTTTCGAAAGCAGTCTATTTTCTCGCTGACTCTTTAGAGCTTAGGATCATTAGAGGAAATTTGAGGTCTAAAATGGGAAACCTAATGAAAACAATAAAATAATAGTTAAAATAATAAAACAATAGTTAAAATAATAAAATAATAGTTATTAATTTTGGAGGAAGAATGAAAAAACTACTTTTTTTGTTCGTATTTTCGACATATCTCCCTGTGTTCTTACTCAAATTCTGAGTGAGAGAGCTCGTTGGATGCGGAATTTAATTCTACATCCAACGAGTACCCACACTGCATACTTTTAATAGACCCGTCTACCCCAAAAACAATAAATACCTGAAAAAACATGATGATGATGTCATCATCACATTTTTTCAGGCATTTATTGTTTTTGTGGTAGAGGGGTCTGTTAAAAGTATGCAGTGTGGGTACTCATTGGATGAAGAATTAAATTCTGCATCCAATGAGCTCTCCCACTTGGAATTTGAGTAAATACACAGGGAGATATGTCGAAAATATGAACAAAAAAAGTAGTTTTCTTTTATGACAAATATGTCAATTCAACCATTATGGTTGACTCATTTTATTGAAATTCTATTGGTTCTTGAATTCCAACTCACAAAATTTATTGTTGGTGCATTTTCTTATAAGGCCCATTTTAGACCCAAATTTCCTCTATTTTTTCGAGTTCCAATACCCGTTTCAACAGTAAAGCCGCGATGGTACAACTGTACGTTGCCGACGTTGCGGAGGATGATCAGTTTCAATGTTCCAGACATAGATCTTAATGGTTCTAATGTTTGATGAAATTAATATATCTCAGGTCCGTAGTTGTGTTTGCATTCGACGTTGAGGCAGTCCTCCGGTTTATCCTTCCGAGGGATTTAAGTTTTGTATACCGATAGGTTTGTCTGCCGATAAGTTCCCGCCGGCTGTTATATATATAGAGGAGTTGTATTATATTGTTTTATCCATATTATGGCTTGTCATTTGCATTGGTTTGTGTCAATTGCATCGTTCGCAGATGCCAAGTTGTCAAAACCTGGTTCGTTTGCTTTGCTCCTGTGGAAGGTCTTCCCACCCAATCGATTACATTGATTTTTCCAGGTAGGTAAACCATGATTTTGTTGTTTTTGGCTTTTATTGGTTGGTTTTTGAGCTGTTAGGTTTTTAAGTTTGCCACATATTATGTACTCCACAAAGAGGCAGTTAAACAACTGTATATTGATGGTGTAGGCAATTTTCTATTTGAACATAATATGGCAATGTATCCTGCAGTACCTTTCTCGCTTGGAAGTTATAAGTTTTCAAAGGTAAAGCAGATGGTAGAATTTGTTAAGGAGCTGGAATATTTTTGTTTTGGAGAAATGAATTTTCATAGAAATGACTCCCACAACAAAGTAGCTGACTACTGCAAAGAAGCAGGGATTCATTTTGAATATACTGATTTTTGGGACAAAGATGAGGAGACATTCCGAAATGCGAAGAACATAACCGCCCTTAAGAAGAGATTCAAGCAAAAAATAACTACCATGGATGGAAAAGGAAAAACATTGGAAAAGGCTAAGAAATTAGAAGATGAAGAGGCAAAGAAGAGAGAAGAAGATGCTAGAATATTAGCACAGGAGGAAGAAATCTGGTTAAGAATTGAAGAGGAAGAAAAGAAGCGAGCTGCAAAGGAAGCAGCAAGGAAGGAAGAAGAAGAAAGAAAAAGAAAACAAGAAGCTGAAATCAAGAAGAAACAAGAATAAAGTGAGGGTTTGAGACTAACAGGATCCCAAATGGATTAGCAGAATATAGAGCAAGTTGATACACAAGGAGTACAAGACCAAATAGATCAAGAGCAAGGACAAGCTGGTCCTGATCCCTCAAAACCTGCTACATATTCTTGTAGCATATTGGGAAGAGCTCCCATTTCTGAAATAAATTTGATCCCTTTCATGCCTACTGAAGGGGAGGAGGTTTCTGATTTTAGTACCATTTTTTATGACAAAGAAAAGAAACGAATTGTTAAAAGAACTGAGAAGAAGACAGATACTGGGGGAAATTCAGGGAAAATGGTGACAGACAAAACATTAGTACATGGTATGCATAAAGAACCATGGTTAATAGCAAGAGCTGGGGTAGTTTTAACCCTAGCAACTAAAGACAACGTGGACAGGCTCATGACCGATCTAGAGGAGTCACGGAAGAATGCGGCCCATTTAAAGGAAACATTAAAGAAGGAAAGAGATGAGAGCCAAAATCTAAAGAGAAAGTATGAAGATATGATGGGAAAAGTCAAGACTTCAAGAAAGGAATGCCAAACTCTACAAGAGGATAAGGATGCTCTAGAAATATCTATAGAGAACACAGAGAAGAGTGCTCAAGTTACTTTAGCTGAATTACAAAAGTTACAGCTAGAGAATCAGATGTTAAAGACTGAAAAGGATGATCTTCAGTTATCATATGAAAATTTAAGTGCAGATAAGAATAGGTTGGAGAGCAGGGTTACTGAGTTAGAAATGGATAAGGCTACTACCGAGGAAAAGGAGAAGTATTATCAAATGCAGGTGGAATCCTTAGAAGAGCAGAGCAATGCATTGACCGTATCACTTAAGGATGCCATGGAGTAGAAAACCAACATCTAGCCTTTGAAAGAGCATGTTCTGATTCAAAGAAAAAGGAACCATCAAATACAGATACAGATAGAAGATGAAAGGTGTAAAATTTTGCAGATAGACCCCAGACTAGAAGAAATTATAGACACCACTTCATACTTCTTGGATAGGTCTCAAGATATTTTGGAGATTCTAAAAGGAGGAATGGTCTGGGCAGAAAAAAATAAGGAATCTCCCATGGAGCTAGAAGTAAAGGATCAACCAACTCTAAAACAAGAGTATGATTTACTAGAATTTTCAATTAATGTAGCAGAGGAGTTCAAGAAAACCATAAAAAAGACAAAGGTAGCATGTGCTGAATATTGCAGGAGAGCGCTCTCCACATACAAACGATGTTTGGCTTCTGCAAAAAAGATATTGGATGTGATACCGGAGCATGAATTGTTTCTAAAGCATCTACATGATAGATACCAAGAAGATGAGCAAGAAATCCAGCAGGTCAAGGACCTAGATGAATGGATATTGAAAAATGCGGTAGCCCAAGCAGTCGTAATCTTACATCTATTAGAATACCAGCTGTGCCTAAGTCCTGCTAGGATAGAGGGGATAAAGACCCAAGCCACTAAATGTGAAATTAATATTCTATTTCTTGAGCCTTTCGAGTTTGAAGGCATAGCAGCAGATGCTCATGCATGGAATAAGTTCATCAATGAGCAAGCTCTCCCTTCCTCATAAAGTTTTTTGGAAATATTGATTTTAAATGTAATATATTGTATTAATTATGTGCACAAGCTACGAGAAAAAATTTTGGAAAATGAAAGGTTGGGGAAGCTCAAGAGACAATGAGGGGCAGCCCAAGAGTTTGGTTTTTTGTATAAATATAGGAGAGTTTTAGATAGAGAAGGAGATTTTTTCCAGACTATCTTGAGAAAGTATTGTAAGAAGAACTATTTCATTTTACAATAAAGAGTCATATGTTTCTGATGGAGAAAGTTCTATGGATTTTTTCAAATGTTTGCTATGGTCCAGTTGGATATGAACTATTTCTTTTCAGCTTGTTTCTGTTAACGGTGAGATCGTTCTAACTCATTGAATTTCGTTTCATGTTATGAATGTACTCTGGTTTATTCTGTGAAATTTCCACATTGAGTAATGAAGGTTTTAATTAACAATAAGATATCTTGTTGTTTATATTTTTATTGATGTTCATGTGTTTTGAAACAATAACAGCTACCTATGATTTTTCTTTATGCATGCACTACCATACATTACTCACCATTAATGATATTTTTTTTCCCTAGGGATAGGTTAGTACGTCTTAGTTAATTTCTTACTGTTTGTGATTTAGAAGCGAGAGAGGTAAGATGATAGGTAAGAGCCTACGCATCACAATTTGACCCTCCTCGTTATCTCTTTCATCTGCATGTTAGTTAGGCACTTGCACATCATACCTTAAACATCAAAAAACTAAAAACATACACGGTGGACCAGGACGTAACCGGTAAAACACTTTAATTGTTACTTGACCTACGGTATCCTGACCGTAAACTGAACGGATTCCCCATACCAAATAATAACGAGCTAATTGGGAACGTTTATTGGGGAGAATACCTAACTGTTGTTACCTGTGATTTTCTAGGCCTCAACAGTTTTTGGTGGTAGAAGGAGGGCCACCAGTGCATGGCTGGCTGAGGAAGCCTACTTCCTCAAAATCATTCCACCAGTAACAGTTCTAAAAATAGTTTGCTTCACAAACCCACTCCTGAAGATAATTATAAAGGGTATCTGTATCCCGTCGATAACGAAGTGGTTGATGATTTATGAAGAATTACCAGGGCATATGTGAAAAATATTGGAGTATTACCTATTATCTCTGTCCTACCTAGAAGAGAGTACCAAAAGAAGGATCAACCTCAATTAGAAGACTCAGTGTTGGTAGAAGATCTTGAAGAACTGGTAGAAGCAACCTTACAAGAAGTTGACCAACCTTTAAATCAATTGGATCTGGATTCACCTTACTGTTCACCTTTGCAGACCCCAGTTCAGTTGCAACCTCATACTCCACTCAGAATCATGGCTAATGTAAATGCAAATCAACCACCTCTACAACCTGCTTAGAGGGCTAGGTCGCCTTAAAATTTGACACCTCCCTTGCTTGATTTGCCTCAGGATTTTGACAAGATGTTACCTAAATTTGAAACAAGTGAAGGAATTCTGGTAGATGATCATTTGCAGAGTTTTTACGTGGTTGTAGAAGGACTACGAGCTGGAGAGCATGAAGATGTGATCTGTATATTGTTTCCCCACACCATAAAAGGAAAAAAAACCTCATGGTATTTTTCCCTTCCCGCAAATTCAATCATAGATTGGAACACCTTTGAGAGAATGTTTAGAAGAAAATATGCAGTCCAGAAAACTCATGCAGCTTTAATGAAAGGGTTATGTGCTCTAAAGAAAGAAAGGAAAGAAAGAGTGCATAATTTCACTCAAAGGTTTTCTGCTTACTTAAACAATTTCACTGCAGCTGATAAACCATTTGAAAATGCTCTAATTGAATACTATACCTCAGTTCTTGGGCTTGATCTAGCCATGTTTTCCAAGAGATCAGTTAGACCTACATTAGCAAAACCCTATGAAGAAGCTAAGAAGGTAGAGGCTGAGATGGAGAGTATAGAAAATTACTTTATGTAGTCAGAAGAAAAAACTTTTGGAAACAAGAAACCTTTATTAATGAATAAACCTAAGGATGAACGATCACAGGATTTCGAAGGGATGGTGAAGATGATGTAGAAATTATCCAACAGAGTGATAGATTTAGAAAAGGAAAAGGAGTCTCATAAAATTTATAACCCTTATTATAAAAACAGGGAAGACAACAGTCAACCTAAACCTCCTCCACACAGTCCTACAACAATGAATTTAACCGATGTAGGCATGGCTAATTTTTGTACCTTTCATCAACAGCCTCATTTCGATAAGAATTTCCCACAATGGATTAATTCTATGACATTAGTAATGAATCAATTATTGGATTCCAAACTGATAAAAATTGGTAAGGAGGAAGAAAAGGATAATGAACCTACGAAAAAACAAGAGGAAGATACTTTAGTTTTATGAGACTATGTTTCTATGTTTGATACGAAAGAGGAATATTTTTTTATACAATGGGAAAAACCAGAAACTAATGTAACAACAAGAAGTCAGAGTCTGTTAAAAGAAGATAATTCAATACTTCCTAATATTAAGAAACTTCAAGAAAACATGAAGAAGATACATAACAACACTGCAACTGTTAAAATACCTGAATTTGTCATTTCAAGTTAGGATCCGAAGAGAATCAACACACCTCTTAAGCCTATTCAAGTTAAGATTGATAATGTCAAGAAGAATCTCAAAGAACCTGAGATGGGATATGATATTGTGGAAGACATTAAAAAGGCTAAAGCGAATATCTCATTGCTCGAAATGTGCAATTTACCTTAGCAAAAAGAGAAGCTGTTAAAAGCACTTGAGACGCCAGATGAGGAGCCTCCCAGTGACAACCAACCTAAGGAGGAAATTGGTGAGGAAATTTTAGGAGGGAAGTCTAAGTATAAAACTCCATCATTTCTCCTAACTTCTGAAATTTTCAACTATAATGTGCACAACTGTTTAGTGGACTCAGGAGCATCGGTCAATGTTATGCCACTTTCAGTCTGCCAGAAAATCAATGGTCAACCTAAACCATCCACTTGGAAAGTTCTTCAATTAGACAGGATAGTTGTAAAGATAATAGGATAAATGGAGGATGTTCTCATTCAATTATCCGTTGATGAGAGGGTATGTCAGTACATCAACATTGTAGTAGCAGACATACCAGGTGTTGAGTCGAGACTGGTTAGCAAGGTTAGAAGGATATTTTGCATCAGATTGGTCACATCTGTGGTTTCCTTTTAAGGGGAGTCCAAATCAGATAAAAGTATTAAGAGAACCTCAAATGAAATACAATGTCACTCAGTTAGAGGGAAAAAATGAACCAGTAAACTCTGTATTGGGAAATTATTTCATTGAATTGGAACCGGGAAATTACCAAGCTGAAGAAGCCAGTAGTATACCTGATACCTAGCTCGATCTCCTTCGATTTTCACGGGCTGATGAGATTGACTATAACATAGTATATTTAGTTTCAGATGTAGTCTGTAATTCAAAGTCAGTAGAGGTAGATAGTTTTTGGAGTCTTTATTTTGATGGTTCTAAAACATTGGAGGGATCAGGGGCTGGCCGTGTCCTGATTGATCCAGAAAAAAAGAAATATTTTCTTTCTTGTAGGTTAGAATTCGAATGCACAAATAACAAAGCCGAATATGAAGTACTAGTTTAGGGAATTAAAAAAGAAATAGAACTGAAATTAAAAAATATGAAAGTATATGGAGAATCTGAAATTGTTGTTAAGCAACTTCGGAACAAAATACATTGTATTTCACCACATTTGAAAGCTTACCAAAATGAAGTTTGGGATTTGCTTATAAATTTTCATGCTTTCAATATTGTGTCCATTCCTAGATTAAGGAATGCAGCAGCCGATTTACTAGCTACCTCAGCCGCAAGGCTAGTACCTTCAAATAATAGATACTCTATTGAATTACTTTTCAGGCCTTCTGTTCCAGATATCATTACAAATCTACGTGTTTTTGATGATGATCAGCAAATTTTGGAGTGTTTGATGAATGATGATACTTTCAAAGGAGAAATAATAGATGATGAAGAACATCAAGTAGAATTAAAACTAGGGAACTTTATTCCTAAATGAGTTAGGACCTTGGAACAAATGTTTGATTTAGATAAAAAATTCAGAAAGCCAGCGAATGTCAAGACCCATAGCTCATCCTTACAATTTGAGATGATAAATTTGGGGACTGAAGCTAAACCCAAATATGTAAATCTGGGGAAGTGTTGTTCTCCAGGCGAAAGGAGTAGTTTCATTAGTCTTTTCAAGCAGTACAAAGATGTGTTTGCTGGGACTTATCAAGAGCTTAAAACTTATGACACAAAGATCATACAACATGTTATCCCAATTAAAGGTGGAATCAAGCCTTACCAACAGCCTTTGAGAAAGATGGATCCTAAGTTGGAATCTTTAATTCAAAGTGAAGTAAAAATGTTGTTGGATGCTAAAGTCATATTTAAAGTCAGACATTCGGAATGGGTTCCCAATTTGGTGCCAGTACGGAAAAAATTCAGAGAAATTAGGCTCTGTGTAGATTTCAGAAATCTTAATCATGCATCAGATAAAGATAATTATCTGGTCCCACCCATGGAGAAAATACTACAGATGGTTTTAGGTTATGAATTGTTTTTGTTATTAGATGGATTCTTCGGTTATAATTAATTATTAGTAGCTGAAGAATAAAGTATTAAAACTACATTCAAAACAAAATGGGGAACTTTTGCGTATAGGAGAATGCCCTTTGGACTTATTAATGCTAGAGCCACTTTCCATAAGGCCATGGATATAGCTTTCTGCAGTCTAATTGGCCATAGTGTTGTGGTTTATCTAGACGATGTCACAATATTTTTGAAAAAAAGAGAGGAGCATGCATTTCATTTGAAACAGATTTTCAAGCATTGCTGGAAGTATGGTATTTCACTAAATCCCAAGAAATGCGTGTTTGCAGTCACAGAAGGAAAGTTACTGGGCCATGTCATTTCTAAGAAAGGGATCCCCATAGACCCAGAAAGGATTAAATCCATAGAACAGATCCCTTTACCCCATAATAAAAAGGGTATGCAATCTTTTATGGGGACAATCAACTTTGTGCGAAGGTTTGTACCAGACTTTGCTCAGATCGTCAAACCTTTGCAGCAAATGGTTAAACAGAGTGTGCAATTTAAATGGACTGATTTGGAGAAGAATGAATTCAGCAAGATAAAAACATCTGTTGCTCATGCGCCATCACTCAAAAATCCAAATTTTGAAAAGGATTTTATTTTGTACACTTTTGCAACTGATGATTCGTTAGCAGTTGTGCTTACACAGAAGGAAGACGGGGGAGATGAGTACCCCATATCATTCATGAGCATTGGTCTGTAGGGAGATGAATTGAATTATCAAGTAGTTGACAAACAAGATTATGCAGTTTTTAAAGCAGTAAAACAATTCAGGCCATATATACTTAAGAATCGCACCAAAGTAATAGTTCCACACCAGTTGTACGATCTCTTTTTGTACAAAAGGAATTAGGAGAAAGAAGAGGCAATTGGGTGACTACTTTACAAGAATATGATCTTGAGTTCAAACTAGCATCCATAGTTAAAGGGCAAGGATTGTGTAAACTAATGACTGAAGGTCAAAACAATGAAGAAAGCAGTTGGGATAATGAAGGTGAGCCACATATGGTGAATGTATGTCCTTTGTTTACAGCCCCAAACTCCTGGTATTAGGACCTAGTCCATTACCTCCAAGAAGGATATTTGCAGAGCATTGGAGTCCCAAGAAAAGAAGAGCATTACATCTGAAATTAGCTTTATATTAGATAATTGATGGAGTACTATTCATAAAGAACTATGATGGAGTTTTTCTCAGGTGCTTAAAACAAGAAGATGTAAAGAAGGTCGTAGCAGAATTGCATGATGGGCCTGCTGGAGGTCATTTTTATAGAGACACAACAACACATAAGATTCTTAGAGTTGGATATTACTGTCCTACACTGTTTAAGGATTCTCATGGTCATGTTAGAAAATGTGATGCTTGTCAGAGATGTGTTGGAAGACAAGCTAAAGCAGCAGGACCATTAAAACCAATAATTATATCAGAACCATTCGAACAATGGGGAATCAATATTATTGGTGAAATAAACCCAAATTATTCCTTACAACACAAGTATATTGTGACAGCAACTGATTACTTCACTAGATGGGTCTAGGCTATTCCGTTACGAAAAGTAAACGAATATGCAGTGATGGATTTCTTACAAAATCATATTATGACTAGGTTTGGGGTTCCAATTTCCTTGGTTTTTGATAATGCTACTTACTTTTCTTTTATTAGATTAACTGCATTTGCTAATGAAAGAGGAATCAAGTTGCATTATTCAGCAAATTTATTACCCACAAGGAAATGGTTTGGTGGAATCCACAAACAAAAATCTGATTAGAATTCTAAAGAAACCTGTAATAGAAAATCAAAGAAGTTGGAATTTAGTGTTACCCAATGCTCTCTGGGTTGATAGAGTCACACCAAAGAATTCCTTAGGTGTGTCACCATACACTCTTGTTTATGGAAAATAAGTTGTCCTTCCTCCTAATATTCGGTTGCCATATTCCATTGTTTCTTAATCTCTGGGCAAACTCGGCTTTACTTTATTGTACCAACAAAACCCCTAGCTCACTAGCCCTTTTGGCGATAGACCACAGAGTGGCCTGAAGTCTCACCCAAAGTGATATTAAATGGGTTGGATGAAGAATCAAGTTTCCTCAACCAGGTTCTGTAGCATCCTGTGTTCTCTTGAATCTACTTAACCAGTTGAATCTCTCAGCACGGGCTGTTTCTCTCTTCCTAGCTGACTCTGCTATGGGACTGGCTCTTATCGCATTGTAGCTTCTAGGACGATGCACAAATTTACTCTTCTGCTCAACTCTTAACCTGCGATATCTCACACCGCATCTCCTCTGACAATGCAATATCACCTTTCTATGTCATGATATTTCCTACAATAAGACTTAATATGCTCATCAACTCTCAAGGTCCAGAGGCTTCCTTTCTGGGTATAATAGCTCAGTTAACCTTCATGAAGGTGTTAAACAACTTCACTTATCCTCTACAGTCTAACATGCTTAACATTAATCATGCTCAACTTGCTGAACTAAATATATAGAAGTCACTTAACATAGTAGCTACTACTGTCGTGAATCAAGCACTGGTAAACTCATATACAGAATACTCAACACATTCAACTTGCATTTGACCTTCTATGTTACTGTAAACTAAAGGATAGCATACATACATTCATTAACTGATAAGTAAAGTTCATGTAATAGATAACAGATAACAAATAAGTAAAGCACAATCACATGACACAGTCGTACAACACACGGATTTATGTGGTCCACTTCCAGGGGGGAAGCTACGTCCATAGGAACTGTGTTTATATTATATCTTGAGAGAGTAACACTGTTCCGCTACAACCTCTTATGCAACTTGATATCTTCTGGGAAACTCCACGCACTCAGCTGGGAGCCCTTCTCTCTTAGATCTCTTCTCTTCCTATATTGCTTTCTTCTTACAATATACTCTTTCTCTCTCTCTCTCACTCAATCCCTGCGGATTGTTACATTCATGCTCAAGGAGTCGGCTACTAGTTATAGTAAGATAAATGCAGCTTTAACAATAGAACCAGAGCTCGACTCTTTCTCAATATCTTATTGTCTCATGAGCTAGCTATCTATTTGTCTCTCTATCTGTCTAGCTATCTAGCTGGCTAACCCTTCATAATACAAAATACATGCTTAAATAGGTGGCCCGAAGGTCTCACCGTGATACAAAACTATGGGCCTATCCCAACAGTAACCCAAAACCCTAACTATGACAGTCGGCATTTTTGTACTTTGAACTCTCGGTTACTGGTCACACTACAGCTTTCTGCAGTCTTTCGTGATTTTTGGCACTGATCATGGGTATGGGAATCGCTTCCTCGGTTGCTCCACTTCTATCCTTTGTCTTTAATACCTCGGCTCGTTGCTCCTTCTCCATTCATGACGGTGGTTGAGCCCTCCTGTGGTCACCGCTGCCATAAATGCAGTGGTTGAGCTCTCTTCTCGGCCGCTTCAGGTACTATTTCCTTTGAATTTCTTGTTCCGATATAGCAGCTTTTCCTATAGCTGCGTGGCCTTACTCCAAAAGTCCCTTAACACTTACTTGTGGCTCGTCCCCAAGCCACTAACATCTGGTTTCTCTTTCTGTAGCTTCTCCTTGGCTTTCTGCGAAGTCCTTGCGAATCTCTCCTTGAGTCCTGCGACATATTTGTCCATAGCTTCGACACAGTCTTGTGCCGCTTCAAGCATAACTTGAGTAATCATGGGGTCTTCTGTGCTATCAATTTCACTCTTGCTTGCAGTGAACTCCTTAACCTTCTGCTCAACTGCATCGACCAGCTCTGTGATTTGTTCCTGATACAGTTGAAGCATATTATTGAATTGTATTACTTTTTCTGACAACCGCTGCACTTCCTATTGCAAACGGTTCATATCTGTCGTCTTATTCATATTTGCAAGAGCTCCTAATCTCTTCACTTCTTCCTTCATTACTGCTACTGCATTTTCTATGTTCTGGATGCTCTGTTGCAAATCCAGTCTATCTAAGAGCTCTTCTAGCTCTGACCATGTCTTCGTCGCATCAGCTAGCAATGAATTTGCATATTCTATACAACACTTCATCTACATTGAAGTGAGTCTAAAGGCCTGTACCCTTGTTTCCTTGTCTTCCTCAAGCGTGCCTAGTGCTCGAGCCTCAAGCTCAGCAATCTGCACCTTGTGGTCTTCCTCCATTTTCTCATCAAATTTTCTCTTTTTTCCTTTGTGCTTTCTATCATCTTTGACCACCTAGTGCGATACTCAGGACTGTTAATGGCTATGAAAATGGGGAAACTAGCACTCTATAACTAGAGTATCTCTGCACAAGGAAAACTTCTACAAATTGCTCTATAACTCTCAGAAATCGCAAAAGTAACCCTTCTGTCTGAATGATTTGTGTATTTGTAATGAAGGTGATAATATTTGAAGCAACGGTCACTTAAGCTAGACCCATTGGTGGCATTTATTGCATGGAAAATACAACAGTCGGTGCCTCGATCCTCATTAAGTGCTGAAAATCCGATCAAATCTCCCTTGAAAATTGTGTACAGGCGCCGGTCTCGACCAAGATTTACCAAATCTAGGACAATCCTTGTACTGTTTCCAAATCTAGGGCAATGTATACCTGTCATATCTACATTAATTGCTTGTTAGAGGATGAAGTGACTATCCCTCTGTCCCTTTTCAAAATTTTCTTCGTGGCATGGGGAACATCGCCTCACTGCGATGTCACACCGCATCATCCTGGACCAAAAAGTTGGCATGAGACTCCGCAACGTTCAAAAACTCTGCAAGCGTCCTATGACTTGCGCAAAATAAACTTTCCTGTTGTGATTCCTCCTACTTAGAACTTTTTTTTGGGGGGGGGGGTGTAGACTAATTATGGGTGCGATGCCTCCTTTCAACTACACTGGACATCTGCACGACCTAGTTCTCTGAGTTAGGGCTAGGAGGTGGAGTGGCTATCATTATAAAGCTTAAGCCTACTACCATTAATCAAACTAGGAACAAGCTCCCCGTTCATTTTACTGAGCTAAACAGTGCCTCCGTCTATGACTTGCTGAATTTGATATGGCCCCAACCAATGTGTCTTGAACTTCCCTGAGAACTTAACAAACTTGCTGTCATAAAGGAGCACTAGGTCTCCTATCTGAAAAATCTTGCTCTTGATGTGCCTTTCATGCCAATATTTTTCTTGTGCCTTCTGCACTTTTTGATGAAATCCTGTGATGTGTCCTACCGTTTCATCATCCCAATAGTCTCCAATAGAGGCAAAATTTGGTTTTGTTTCTGTGCCAATATTGATATTTTTAATCTTAATAGGCTCTGTGATAGCTGGAATCTCTAGCTTTGGTCCATCAACTTCGCGAGTCCCTTCTGACTCTGGAATGTTGATACTGCGAGGATTCTCATCCTCGTCACCTGGCTCTTCTGCGAAGTTGTAACACTCTAGCGCATGTTCTAACTGGATGGCCCAATCAGGCTGAGCATACACTGGTAGGGTACAGTCATCAAATATCTTAGTCTTTATACTCTCTAGGGCCTGATCAATGCTTGGGTACTCAGATTCAAAAGTGAAAGTGAGTAGAAAGTTGTCTCTCATAACTGGCTATGTAATCATTCCTCTGTGCAACTCTGTCTCAGTGTACCAGTTCCTTGGGACTATGTCTAAAGTGTGAATGAATAGGTGAACCCATTCATCCTCTGGAATGTCTGACCAATTCTGTTCACAAATATTAATATGTGACTTGGGGTCACTTTCTCCTGTATATTTCTGTTGGAAATGCTCTTTGTCATTAGAGAATCTGATCGCCATCAATCTCTTAAAATCATCCCATGATGCGATATTTTCTTTATGTGCGTGCCACCATCTTACAGGTGTGGCTCTTACTACAAGTCCAATAGCTACCATCCTATGCTCATGAGGGATTTCCTCCTCAAACTGCTGTAAAAATTCTTTGACATCTGCTAAGCCATCAAACGATAGAATATCCTTAATCTGTGTGCCAATCCATCGCAGTGACTTAGTCATAAATGCACATCTGCGAGCTGAGACTTCGTAAAATCTATTCTGTGAATTTTCTAAACCAACATCCGAATCCGATGTACATGAGCTGTTGCATCACCAACTAATATTTCCTTCTGCGATGGGGTTGATATAATCACTCTGGTTAGCAGTCATCTGATAGAATCTCTCCATATTACGCACCTCTTCCTCTACTCTGATAGGTTCAATGTATCGAGGACCCTGGAAAGGATCCAATGGTGTGATGACTTGAATCTGTTTATCCTCAAAGGTCATTTGTCTTTTCTTCAAATCGATAACAGCCATGGTATCAATTGCCCAATCAATACCTAATAAAGCTGGATATGGTCTGCTATCGCCAATAATTTCTATGACTTCAAAATCTGCAAAGCTGTGAACTCCGTCAATATCAAATGGTACTTGCGATAATCAACCTAGTGGCAATACCCTCTGCTGATTAGCTAGTCGCAGATGGATAGGTGATCTGGCTAACTTAGGGCTACCCATCTGTTCCCATGTTTTTTTCGTAAGAACATTTACCTCTGATCCTAAATCTATGATTACCTCATCCATTTCAAACTCTCCAATTTGTGCTGTGAGTCTCATTTCTCTTCCTGTTCTTGTATGGCCCATAATATTATGAACAGCACGCTGCGCACTGCTCATGGAATAAGACTGCTGATATTGATCTATGATCTGTTAAAGCTCTCTTATGGCTTTCTCATTTCTTACGAGTTTAAAGCAGATCCGCAGGAAGGATTGTACACTTCCTGTCAACTCATCCTCTTCGCACCTTCCAGATGTGGTAGCCTGTGATATCTGCATAGGACTAACGCCACAAGGTTTTTGCTGCGGTATACCCCTATGAGGCAATATCTATGATCCTGATGGTGTAGGGTCAGTAAAGAAATTTTTAGCTTGCTGAAATGTTTCTTTGTTATTCTGCAAGTTAAGTGGTGTATATTTATCAGTGGCTTTATGTACCCACTTCAGACCTGTATTATTTTCAGCATCCAGTGATGTCTTACTAGTAGAAGCACCACTACAAGTCACAATATTGACTCTTGGTTCTGGTTCTTTCTGCTCAGCAGCAATAAGCTGAATATTTTGGTTTACTGCTGGCTTAGGATCCTTAATCTTGGCTATTAAGATAGGACATTCTTCTATATTATGATCATAGGACTTGCAATACTTACATGTTGTAGTAGGGTTCTGACAATCCCTAGCATAATGTCCTATGGCTCTGCAGTTGTAACAAACAATCGGTCCACAACCACGGCCAAAGCCTCCACCATGGCCATCATGAGCCGGTTCATGCTGTGGTCCTGATGTCTCTGACTGGACTCTATAGAAGTCATGTTTTCTCTCTATCATGAGATCATAAGCTCTGCAATTATTTTCATCATGTCCTACTGACTTACAGAAGTTACGTATAAATTCTTAGGAGTTTGTACATACTTCTGAAGTAAATGGAATTCCTGTGGTCTATGTCCTCTTGTTCTACAGATTTCACACCATGGCCCTTGAGTCTGTACTAAGGGGTTAGGAGCCCCACTTGCTATATATTCCACAAATACTGGACATATATCTTTGGTATGGCCATGTCCTTTACACGTTGTACACCATAATTCTTGTTCAACCTCTTTTCCTTTCTTAATCTCATGTAACTGTAAAGTGAGATTGGCTAACTGGTTCTGTAATTTTGTCATACCTGCACTAGTATCAGCTAGAGGTGAAGCCTCTAGTTTCATTACCATCTCCAATGCTTCATCCTGCATATGGAGTTTTTGTTGCATTAGTGGAAGTCTGATATGAGGGAGCAGTGCTGTGATGAACCATTCCTTATGCTGCTCTGGCGCAAACTCAAAACTAACTTGGTCTATAAGAGCTTTAAATTTCTGATTGAAATCCCATACTGACTCTGTGGGTAACTGTTTGATGTCTTTAAGTTCTATGATACAATGTGAATCACACTTGGGTTTCTTAAATTCCTTAATCATTGCAGTCTTTACCTCTACGAGTGTTCTAATCTACGCTAATGTATACTTCATATACCATGTTAAAGCTCTTTCTCTAAGTGTAGTAGCCAACTAGACAAGCTTAGTATTGTCATCCTGGATCTGTTTAATGGTCCATACAGCTTCACATAGGAACCAATGCTGTTCTGCGTATTCTGCCCCTATACCCCTGAAGGTAGGTAATTTCATGTCATCCCCCATTCTATTTCTATGAGGTGGATTCTGGTTTGCTGTATTACTACCACTTGGCGTTGTAAATGTAGTATGTACTGTGTGTGAACTACTAGATGGAGTTCCTGTGGGATTATTCTGAGTCCTGGTTGGTTTCTGTGGGGTATAAGGGTGGTAAAGGATACCCCCTACTGTTCTTTCTCTATTACTTTGACTCTATTCTCTAGTACTGTCTGAACTATCTTCAAATAAAGAAGATCTGAAATCTACTTTATATCTCTTACCGCTACTTGTACATCCAATTTCTTTAGAATTACTCTCAAACTCTTGTGACATTACACTTACTTAACTTATTCATCTGAGAATATATCCAGTACTCCTTTTTCATACAATAACATCTTAAAGGACAACTTTAAAGAGTTCAAGTACTTACTGCGATATCCTTCGAAGAAGTACCTCTCTGCTTCGCTGAAACTCTTTCTTTGATCAACTGGAAACTCTGTAATGAAAGCTTCTAGGAAAATCACAAGCCAGAAGTCTACTTCCCATGAAATGGGATTATCTATGCTTTTCACGGTGTAAATCAGCTCCGGTGTCCAGACAATGTTCCTTTTCTTCTTGAATATGTGCTTATCATTCAACTTTGACAACCAATCGTACAACTCATTTGCATAGGTCGCAAAAAATATCTCATGCAGGTCTGTGAAGATATGTTTCTGTAACCAGTCCTCTGTACTAAGCCTAGGACTCTTGTTTTCTTTCGCAGCAAATTCTCTTTCCTTAGACTCAACCCACTAGTTAAGTTCTTCTTTAGTAGGATTCCAATAGAACATCAGCTCTTCAGTTTGTTCAAAACCGGTGACGAAACCATTTGTTGGTTAATCTCTAGGTAGAACTGGGTTTACTTTATTGTACCAACAAAACCCCTAGCTCACTGGCCCTTTCGGCGAAAGACCGCAGAGTAGCCTAAAGTCTCACCCAAAGTGATATTAAATGGGTTGGTTGAAGAATCAAGTTTCCTCAACCATGTTCTGTAGCATCCTATGTTCTCTTGACTCAACTTAACCAGTTGAACCTCTCAGCACGGGCTGTTTCTCTCTTCCTAGTTGAATCTGCTACGGGACTGGCTTTTATCGCATCGCAGCTTCTAGGACAATGCACAAACTTACTCTTCTACTCAACACTTAACCTACGATATCTCACACCGCAGCTCCTCCGATAGTGCGATATCACCTTTCTACGTCGTGATATTTCCTACAGTAAGACTTAATATGCTCATCAACTCTCAATGTCCAGAGGCTTCCTTTCTGGGTATAATAGCTCAGTTAACCTTCATCAAGGTGTTAAACAACTTCACTTAGCCTCTACAGTCTAACACGCTTAACATTAATCACGCTCAACTTGTTGAACTAAATATACAGAAGTCACTTAACACAGTAGTTGCTACTGTCGTGAATCAAGCATTAGTAAACTCATATACAGAATACTCAACACATTCAACTTGCATTTGAGCTTCTATGTTACTATAAACTGAAGGATAACATACATACATTCATTAACTGATAAGTAAAGTTCATGTAATAGATAACAGATAGCAAATAAGTAAAGCACAATCACATGACATAGTCGCACAACACACGGATTCACGTGGTTCACTTCCAAGGGGGAAGCTACGTCCATAGGAACTGTGTTTATATTATATCTTGAGAGAGTAACATAGTTATGTTGCAACCTCTTATGCAGCTTGATATCTTCTGTGAAACTCCACGCACTTAGCTGGGAGCCCTTCTCTCTTAGATCTCTTCTCTTCCTATATTGCTTTATTCTTACACTATACTCTTTCTCTCTCTCTCTCTCACTCAATCCCTGTGGATTGTTACATTCATGCTCAAGGAGTCGGCTGCTGGTTACAGTAAGCTAACTAAAACTTTAACAACAGAACTAGAGCTCGACTCTTTCTCCATATCTTATTGTCTAATGAGCTAGCTATCTATTTGTCTCTCTATCTGTCTAGCTATCTAGCTGGCTAACCCTTCATAATACAAAATACATGCTTAAATAGGTGGCCCGAAGGTCTCACTGTGAAACAAAAATGTGGGCCTATCCCAACAGTAACCCAAAACCCTAACTGTGACAGTCGGCCTTTCTGTACTTTGAATTTCCACTTACTGGTCACACTGCAGCTTTCTACAGTCTTTCGTGATTTTCGACGCTGATCGTGGGTATGGGTGCTGCTTCCTCGATTTCTCCCCTTCTATCCTTTGTCTTTAATACCTCGGATCATTTCTCCTTCTCCATTCATGAGGGTAGTGGAGCCCTCCTGTCGTTGTCGCTACCTTAAATGCAGTGGTTGAGCTCTCTTCTCGACCGCTTCAGGTACTATTTCCTTTGACTTTTTTGTTTCGATATAGCAGCTTTTCCTATAGCTGCGGGGCCCTGCTCCAACATCCATAATATATCAAGAATATAGGGGTACCGATAATGAAATTCTACAAAATCAGAATCTATAATCCATTGAAATCAGAAGAATCTAGTTCCAAAGCCAAAGAAAGGTTTAAGCATCAACAAGAAATAGTGAAGCGTTGGTTTGACAAACAAAAAGCTGGGAACAAAGAATTTGAAGTAGGAGATTTGGTTCTTAAGTGGGATCACCCACACGATGAAAAGGGAAAACACAATAAGTTTCAGCAGTTATGGATATGCCCTTTTCAAATTGCAGCAAATCTAGGCCCCTCAACTTACAAGTTGCAAGACTTACAGGGGTGGTAAGAGAACTTACCAGTAAATGATCTAGTTCTCAAACCTTATTTTTCTTGATCATTTTTATTTTTGTTGTCTTGTGCATAAATAAACATTTGGTTTGCTTTTTGTTTTATGGTTTTGATTGGTTTTCTTTATTGACTTAGAGTTTGACTGATTGTAATGTTTAATAAAGAAGCACGACTTTTGGTTGCATGGAGTTCATCAGAATTCTGGGTTAACTAAAATCTTTGATTACAAGACTATGTACTATTGATTCATTTAATATTTGAAAGAACTTCTTCAAGTTTAGCAGTTTTCCTAAATGGTTATGAACACATTGAAGTCCTTCTTAATCCTTGTGAAATAACTCAGGATGAAAAGGTCCAGAATACTATTTTGAGGCTCCATTCATCTCACACTAAAAAATGTCCTATGGGGTGACAGCAAAAGACCCATGGAAAGGAAGCAAGGTAAATAGTATATTATATTTAAATAATTCCATACCATGAATTGAAATCCAAAAGGAAAATAAGAGTCAAAATATCCTTGGAGAAGCAATATGTATTAAAGCAAGTACTGAACCATATTAGTATGTATAAGATTGCCAAAGTTCTTCTCTATCCGTGAGCTGAAAGATAAATATATATCTCACACAAAAGGACACTATGGATAGAGGATACTGAATTAAAATTAAGAAAGAAGGTAGGCAGGAGGACTCAAAAGAGGACAAAAGTGAAAAATAGCATGGGAATGAGGAACAAATGGATATACTTGTTTACCATATGTTACAATCCTGTGGTGTCTACACTGGAAACTACTCAAAGGCAAAGGTAAAATGAAACTCATATTCTTGGCCTCAAAAGAGTTATCTAGACTTTGAAATCTTGGTTCTCTTGTTCCTTAACTTGGACTGTAATCAATGATTAAAGTGCATACATCTCACATTTTGGGAAATCTAGATATCTTGAAGAATTTAACATGTTGGTATTGACAAAACAGTCTGTTGATCAAAGATTAAATAGTTCAGAGATCTGTGTTCACCAGGTAATTGCCAACTGTTGCAACTGCAACTATTTTCCCCAAAATTTTCAATTTTAGGGCCCCTTTTTTTGTTTGTTTTCATTGAATCTGGCCTAGGAATATTTTGTTTTCACCTAAGCTGCCCTGAGTCAAATTTTTTCTTTAAAAAACTTGGTCTTTTTCATTTTCTGTGTCGAAAGATTAGTTGACTATCCTTCTGATATTGGAAGCATAGTGGTTTATCTTTTCGACATTGCTGAAGCCAAATCGTCAAGCCTACCGAAAGGGCTTCAAACTCCCTTGCCGATACATTAGAGCTCATTTTCTCTTCTCCTCGGGCTCGACGTTTCGAGCTTACCACTTAGTAGTTTTGATATCCGATCATGTTTACATAGCTATCGGGATGCTCGAATGGAGTAAGCTAGAGTCCTAGTGTCTATCATTGCTGACGTTGTGGAAGAATAATGCTGAGACATTCTGAAAGAAGTCTGTTTTCTCATTGACTCTTTAAAGCTTACAATTTTTGAGTTTCGATACCCGTTTCAATAGTAAAGCAACGATGATACAACTGTACATTGCTGACGTTGTGGAGGAGGATCAGTTTTGATGTTCTGGACTTAGAGCTTAGTGGTTCCAATGTTCGATGAACTTAATGTATCCTGGGTCCATATTTGTGTTTGCGCCCGTCGTTGTGGGAGTCCTCCAGTTTCCTTCCGACGAATTTAAGTTTTGTCTGCCGATAAGTTCCCGTTGACTATTATATATATAGAGGAGTTGTATTATATTGTTTTATCCATATTGTGTCTTGTTGTTTGTGTTGGTTTGTGTTGATTGCACCGTTCGTGCACACCAAGCTGTCAGAATTGGTTCGTTTGCTTTGCTCCCATGGAAGGTATTCCCACCCCATCGATTACATTGATTTTGCCAAGTAGGTAAAACCCAATTTTGTTTTTTTTGGCTTTTATTGGTTGGTTTTTGAGCCATTAGGTTTTCCATTGGTCAGGGTTTTGTTTTCGCATAAAAGGAATTCTTTCCCTTACAGTTTTCATGGATGTTTTACATTAAGAGAGGAGGTTCACCAGTTTGAGTTTTCATTAGTGTTAGAATCCGAGTCTGTGCGCCACTGAACCATTATGGATGCATTTGTGTCGACGCAAGTGGTTAGGGCATGATGCAAACAAGCATTTCGCTATCTGCACCATCCTTTTGTTGGTTTTTTCATGGCCACCTAGGGGGTATTAAGCTATTTTCTTGCATTTACCTTATCCCATGGGACTCTGGAGGATTTTCCTTTTTGGTTGGTTAGAGTTTTTTCTCGAGGACAAGTGCTGGGTAGGGTTTAGTGTTTTTTGAGTTGGGTGTTGAGAACCAGTGGTAGGATTAGTCTGATAAGTCCCTATGTGAGATGGAGGATTGTTCGATTAGTTGGGGTTTTGAGACGGTGGATTTTAGGAAATTTTAGGAAGTAGCTTGAAGGTTTTTTCCTTGTTAAATCTTTCATTCGTAGAATACTGTGTTTAACTTATTTTTCAGCATACGTGTTGAGGAGGTAAATAAATTGATATATTTTTTGTTTATTGTTTAAACACTCTCTAAGAGCTCATTTAGTATAACAACATGCTTTGACTATGACAGGGTGACTGCTATAATGAAAACATGTCAAATAGATAGAAGAAGAAAGCTCCTATGGTTGAAGGAGATCCTGTAGTAGAAATCATCGCCAAAGTAGAGTTCATATACAAAGATACCAAATCCACTACAAGAGTTGAACCAGAATACAAGTGGGGAGAAATCTATAGAATGATTGCAAATCAGAATGTACCTGATGCTAGTTTTAAGGAACTGACGATCTATGCCAACATCGAGAAGTCAACCCTAATGAAAGTAGCTATGAGGCCCGAGTTATTTCATTGTTCAGAAGTAATAGGATGGATTCTACCCAGGGAATATGTGATGACAATGATTCTGGAAAACACTACTAAGCAAGGCTATGCTGCATATATCCCTGCATATGTATCTATGGCTTATCATCTACTCTCACCCCAGGTTTATTTGACAGAAAGTTGGTTGAAGGAGATAGCTATGGACCTGGTGGAGACTGTAAAGAGAATGATGATACCAGGAAATAATTTCTGAACTAGACCTTCCAGAGAATATGACACCTCTACTCTCCATGCTCCCTACAAGGTTTATTGCATTGATGCTCAATAGGATTTTTGGCATAGCACATGGTAAGAACTTCAAGATAGGTTGGATACCAGTTATTTTCTTTGTGGCTACCCAAGGAACCATCTTTAACTGGGAAAATATAGTATCAAACAATGTCTCTGCATGTATATCAACAGCCTTAGGAGGGGTATCTCAAGACAAATCAAAATTTTATATGAGCTCTATCCTGATTGATTGCATATTGTGCAATCAGTCTTTTCCTGCTTTGAGATGTAACTGGGAGAAGGAAAAAACCCCAGTGTACATAGCCTATAAATTGTTATGGGCACATAAGTACCATAGTTAATATAGGAAAATTTGCAAGCATTTCATTATGCCCTTATATACCCTCATTTTCTTGACTGAATGTAATTGCATGTATGAAGAGGCATTCAAAGTCATACAATAGTTTGGAGATTATTATTTGACGGAGGATGGGTTATATGTAAGGATGTATGGTGGTTCTAGAGCTCCTTCCCTACTCCCAAAGTATGCCACATATTATGTACTCCACAAAGAGGCAGTTAGACAGTTGTATATTGATGGTGTAGGAAATTTTCTATTTGAACATCAGAAGGAAACGTATCCTGCAGTACCTTTCTTGCATGGAAGTTATAAGTTTTCATAGGTAAAGCAGATGACATAATTTGTTAAGGAGATGGAATATTTTCGTTTTGGTGAAATGAATTTTCAAAGAAATGACTCCCACAAAAAAGTAGCTAACTACTGCAAAGAAGCAGGAATTCATTTTGAATATACTAATTTTTGGGACAAAGATGAGGAGACATTCTGAAATGTGAAGAACATAACTGCCCTTAAGAAAATATTCAAGCAAAAAATAACTACCATGGGTGGAAAAGGAAAAACTTCAGAAAAGGCTAAGAAATTAGAATATGAAGAGGCAAAGAAGACAGAAGAAGATGCTAGAATATTAGCATAGGAGGTAGAAAGCTGGTTAAGAATTGAAGAGGAAGAAAAGAAGCGAGCTGCAGAGGAAGTAGATAGGAAGGAAGAAGAAGAAAGAAAAAGAAAAGAAGAAGCTAAAATCAAGAATAAACAAGAAGAAAGTGAGGGTTTGAGACTAACAGGATCCCAAAAGGATTAGCAAACTACATAGCAAGTTGATACATAAGGAGTACAAGACCAAATAGATCAAGAGCAAGGACAATATAATCCTGATCCCTCGGAACCTACTGCATATTTTGGCAGCATATTGGGAAGAGATCCCATTTCTGAAATAAATTTGATCCCTTTTGTGCCTACAGAAGGGGAGGAGGTTCCTGATTTTAGTACCATTTTTTATGACAAAGAAAAGAAAAGAATCATTAAAAGAACTGAGAAGAAGATAGATACTGGGGGATAGTCAAGGAAAATGGTGATAGACAAAACATTGGTACATGGTACGCATAAAGACCCACGGTTGATAGCAAGAGCTGGGGTAGCTTTAACCCTAGCAACTGAAGATAACATGGACAGGCTCATGACCGATCTAGAGGAGTCACGGAAGAATGCAGCCCAACTAAAGGAAACATTAAAGAACGAAAAAGATGAGAGACAAAAGCTAAAGAGAAAGTATGAATATATGATGGGTGAAGTCAGGACTTCAAGAAAGGAATGCCAAGAATGCTCTAGAAATATATATATAGAACACAGAGAAGAGTGCTCAAGTTACCTTAGATGAATTACAAAAGTTATAGCTAGAGAATTAGATGTTAAAGACTGAAAATGATGATCTTCAGTTATCATACGAAAATTTAAGTGCAGAGAAGAGCAGGTTGGAGAGCAGGGTTACTGAGTTAGAAATGGAGAAGGCTACTAACAAGGAAAAGGAGAAGCAATATCAGATGCAGGTGACAGCCTTATAAGAGCAGAGCAATGCATTGACCGCATCACTTAAGGATGCCATGGAGCAGAAAACCAACATCCAACCTTTGAAAGAGCATGTTCTGATTCAAATAAAAAGGATCCATCAAATACAGATACAGATAGAAGATGAAAGGTGTAAAATTTTGCAGTTAAACACCAGAATAGAAGAAATTATAGACACCACTTCATACTTCTTGGATAGGTCTCAGAATATTTTGGAGATTCTAAAAGGAAGAATGGTCTGGGAAGAAACAAATAAGGAATCTCGCACGGAGCCAGCAGCAAAGTACCAGCCAACTCTAAAACAAGAGTATGAGTTACTAGAATTTGCAATTAATGTAGCAGGGGAGTTCAAGAAAACCATAAAAAAAGAAAAACGCAGTATGTGCTGAATATTGCAGGAGAGTGCTCTCCACATACAATCGATGTCAGAATTCTGCAAAAAAGAGATTGGATGTGCTACCGGAGCATGAATTGTTTCTAAAACATCTACAGGACAGGTACCAAGAAGATGAGGAAGAAATCTAGCAGGTCAAGGACCTAGATGAATTGATATTGAAAAATTTGGTAGCCCAAGTAGCCGTAAGCATACATTTATTAGAAGACCAGTTGCACTTAAGTACTGCTAGGATAGAGGGGATAAAGACCCAAGCTGCTAAATATGAAATTAATATTTTATTTCTTAAGCCTTCCGGGTTTGAAGGCATAGCAGTAGATCCTCGTGCATGGAAGAAGTTCATCAGCGAGAAAGCTAGCCCTTCTTCATAAAGTGTTTTGGAAATATTGATTTTAAATGTAATACATTGTATTAATTAAGTCCACAAGCTACGAGGCAAAATTTTGGAAAATGAAAAGTTGGGGAAGCTCAAGAGACAATGAGGGGCAACCCAAGAGTTTGGTTTTTTGTATAAATATAGGAGAGTTTTAGATAGAGAAGGAGATTTTTTCTAGACTATCTTGAGAAAGTATTGTAAGAAGAACTATTTCATTTTATGATAAAGAGTCATATGTTTCTGCTGGAGAAAGTTCTGTAGATTTTTTGAAATGTTTGCTATGGGCCAGTTGGATATGAACTATTCCTTTTCAGCTTGTTTCCGTTAATTGTGAGATTGTTCTAACTCATTGAATTTTTTTTCATGTTATGAATGTACTCTGGTTTATTCTATGAAATTTCCACATTGAGTAATGAAGGTTTTAATTAACAATAAGCTATCTTGTTGTTTATATTTCTATTGATGTTCATGTGTTTTGAAACAATAACAGCTATCTATGATTTTTCTTTATGCATGCACTACCATGCATTACTCACCATCAATGATAGTGTTGCTCCCTAGGGATAGGTTAGTAAGTCTTATTTAGTTTCTTGTTGTTTGTGATTTAGAAGAGAGAGAGGTAAGACAAGACGTAAGAACCTGCACATCACATTGTGACCCTCCTCATTATCTCTATCATCTGCATGTTAGTGAGGCACTTGCACATCATACCTTAAACATCAAAAAACTAAAAACATACATGGTGGACTGGGCCGTAACTGGTAAAACACTTTAGTTATTACTTGACCTAGGGTAGCCGGACCGTAAACTGAGGAATTCCCAATACCAAACAATAATGAGCTAATTGGGAACGTTTATTGGGGAGAATCCCTAACTCTTTTTACCTACAATATTTCGGGCCTCAACACTACTAGATAAGATAGGTATACATATTATTGTAATATATACCATATTGGACATGTATGCAACAGATCAACATACACATAATACACTATGCAATGATCATGTCAAGGTTTCTAATAAGAGGGTATTACAGCTTTCAAAAGCTGTCTTAATAAGATAAGACTAAGAAATTAGGCCATAACCGGCATGTAAAGCTTCAACAATTGTTGGAACAATGAATCAATCATGTAATGGAGTTCCTATGCCAGATGACTGAACAAAAAATAGAATTTCTACTTTCCAGTATAACTTTGAAGGAAATGAGAAGCCATGTTCCCTTCCAAAAACTTGAATGAAAAGTGAACCTATTTCCAATAATTCAGTCCCCAAACATGCAACTTAATTTCACCTCAAAAGGATCAAACATCCAACAACTTCAAGTCCTTCTACCATCCAGAATAAATCCAAAAGTCAATGCAGAAAATGGGCAGCTTTCATGCCATACTGAACAGCTCACATCAACAAATGTGACAAGACACCTTGTTTCTCCAGCTAGCTAAAGTTCCAAAAGGTACTAAGACATACAAATTAATTTAGTCCCCAGACATGCAAATTAAGTTCACCTCGAACATCCAAAAGTCGATGCAGAACATGACAAGTTTTCATGCCATACAGAACAGCTCACTCCTACAAATGTGACAAATCACCTTGTTTCTCCAGCTAGGTCAAGTTCCAAAAGGTACTGCATATAACCTTGCATTAGGCTGTTGTGCCAGGATTCATTGGACAATCAGTCAACTTCCAAACTTGAATTTAAAACATACTTCCACATTGTTCATAGACTTGCTCAATACTGAGAATGAAATAGAGCAAAACCAATAGCAGTAACCTCCACCTATATAACCCAAGTATAATGGACACTAGTACAAAATGAGAAATTAATGACTAAAATCAGGCTATAAATGACTATTTTTTAGTCGGTGACTAATAGTAGCTAATTTCCACTATCTTAAAGCTAGTCGTATTTCACTTAGTCACTAATAGCTTGACTTATTAGTCATTGATTTAGTCATTGATTTAGTCACTGATTGCAACAATTAATGACCAAATATATGACTTAATAAACTACTATATGAAAACATATTAATGACTGAGCTAAATACGACTAAGATAAGGAAAATTAGCTATTAATAGTTGTCTATATACGAATTTAGTCATTTTTTGTAGTCACAAATTTATGATAGGGCATGGAGGAATCGAACCACCAATCTCTTGCCTATAATTAGGCAGGAACTCTACCATTGATCTAGAACCCTTTAAGAAGTTGTTATTGCTTGACAATGATGATATTCAAACAAATTTATGATAGACAGCAATCTACAAACTACATAATTATTACTATTACAACTTACCATTAACTAGTATTTATGATAAATGCCTGAGAGCTATGTACAATTTTCCCTATTTGGCATATCCATTCATGTTACCAGAGAGAACATAATACCTCTATGATGGATGTGATACCAATTAAGTCAACCAATTTATGAAATATCTCTTGGCGTGCCTGAATATACGATAAAAATATCATTATATGAAATCAAGCAAAGTAGAAGCCAAATAAGGTAAGCAAACCTTGCCATTCATAAAACAATCTATCAGTGACAATATAAAAATACATGAAAGTGAAAGATTTTAGAATGAGTGTTGCAGAGCATAAGCTACTATATTAGCCAATTCTAGAAAATGAAACATATTTTTATAGAAGTCTGAAGGCTACCAAAATAAGCAAGCAAAATAAATTCAACACATATTTCAAAAAGAGTTGAATGAAATAATAAAAGCATACCCAACATTATAGTTGACACATGTTATATGAAAACCAGTGTGCAACATTCAATCATGTTTGTAAGTTTATCTCTGGCCAACCTACCTTAGATATAGCCACAACTAGAATGATACAAATAATTATCAGAACCAAGGGCACTCTAGAAGTGCACCACAGGAAAAGTAATAAAGAAAAGGAAAAAAATCACCACGATGAAGGTAATATTTGAGAACAGACATTGCATCAGTAGTGTTAGCATGTCTCTTTAAGGTTAGACAACTATTTGCTTCAAAATGCTTATTAACAAACACAATATAGTAAACTTCAAGTACACTTGACTGCTTCCTATATTTGCATAAAAGGAAATAATGTGTGATTATTTCAAACAAACAAAAATACAAATAATAATATCACCTGTAACCTAAAAGTATTGACACTCAACAGTACAAGTTGCTCAAACAAAGATTGTGTAAGACCAACACGAGCTGCTTTCTTGTACATAATCACAAGACCCAATTGGCAATGATCCCTAACTAGCACCACCTAAATTTAACAAGAAAAAGACTAACTTGCATGTCAATCCTATATTATGTTTTCTATTTTACAATAATAGGTTCTGCAAAAGAAGATACAATGGAAATCATTTTTTCATTACATAATATCTTCAACAGCAACTCTATGAGGCTAGATTAGGTTATTACCTACTTTCCTCCAAGAACTAAAGGAACCAAGCACTCTGTTTCAGTAGCATGAGTTGATTCGTCAATAAGGACCTGAACAGTAACCCAACATTTAGGTGATCAAATAGTTAAAAAAACTCATAATAATATGTAGTAATCCCACTTGCAACTCTAAACTTTAGTACTACCTGACGAAACCTAAAACTAGATAGCTTGGGATCACCTGCACCAACACAAGTACAACAGATGGCATCAACACTCTGAGTTATTTCTTCTTATGTCACCCTCTTCAGTGCTTTGTATTTCTTTTCATCCGCACTTGAAAGCTCACCTATATGCGATGTTAAAAAATGTATCATTTGTAGAAATTAATAGAATTCATAACCAAAACAATACATAGAACATTTCATTTAGCTCAAACTTGCTCAAGCAGAGTAATTTTCTTGGCCAAATCAGATATTACAAAAGGTTTCTCTGTTATATGCCTCTTTGTTAGCATACTTTAAAATAAATGACATACCTAACAAGAAAATACATCCACCTGAATTTATTCAAAGCATATACAACAACCAACCCTAGGAGTGCTTTCGACACCAAACAAGAAATTGGTTCCAATTTGACAAAAGCATCATATACACATCCACTTGCTTAAATAATATCAACAATTGGCTCACAAATCTTTAGAGGGTAAATATTACATTCCTAATCTGCAAATAATACAGAACTTATGAATGGATTGGACTTTCCATACCTTATTCATCTTTCAACTGCTGAAGTTTGTACAATCATACTTTTTTTTTGAAGTGTCAAGGTGGCTAACCTGTAATTGTTTTACAAAGAAACACATCATGTAATTTCCTTGGGATTAGGTAAAAACAAGAACACATAAAAATAGCCAGAAAATATTATGGTAAGACTCTGAAAGAAAAACATGATAATGCAGTGTTAAATGTTCAACTGGAGAACTCACTGCCTCCCTTGATTTTGCACATAGTCTGACAACCTATAATGTCAAAGCAATGAAACTTCCATGTTATATTAATCTGGCATTTAGAATATAGCCAAAAAAATCTCTTATGCACATTTCTTATGATCAGACTTCAAAAAGTAGAAATCCTTGAAAGAGAGATTCAAAACATGTATTTTAAAACATTTTTAAGAAGGAAATTATATAATTAGATACAGGATAGCAAGGACACCTTCAAACCCATGGCACTAATTTTCTTTTCAATTTGATCAACAACAAGATTACTTGGAGCACATACCAAGACTTGAATCACATAAATGAAGTGAAATTGTATTAATCTCAACTGATGAAAAAAATAAGTTAGAGGTCAGAGCTCAAGATCATGGCAAGTAATAACTATTAACGCAAAAAATCCCTCACTCAGCTCTACATGGCCTGCACCACCCAAGGACACCCATGCACAACCCTCATTTAACCCCATTAGACCCCCACACCCTCAAAAAGGCTTAAGAATGAGAAAAAGGGCTTAAAAATCCCCAAAAACAGCCTAAATAACTCTCATAGGGGCTAAAACCTCCAAAAGGGGGCTAAAACCCCTCAAAGGAGCCTAAACCCCTAAAAGGAGCTAAATTTAGGTTGGAAGGGGCTAAAAGAACTAAAGTAACCAGGCACTCTGGTTCAGTAGCTTGATTTGATTCGTCAATAAGGACCTAAAAAGTAACGCAACATTTAGGTGATCAGACAGTTAAAAAAACTCATACTAATATGTAGTAATCCCACTTGCAACTCTAAACTTTAGTACTAACTGATGAAACCTAAAACTAGATAGCTTGGGATCACCTGCACCAACACAAGTACCACAGATGACATTAACACTCTGATTTATTTCTCTTTATGTCACCCTCTTGAGTGCTTTGTATTTATTTTCATCCGCACTTGAAAGCTCACCTATATGTGATGTTAAAAAATGTATCATTTGTAGTAATTAATAGAATTCATTACTAAAAAAATACATAGAACATTTCATTTAGCTCAAACTTGCTCAAGCAGAGTAATTTTCTTGGCCAAATCAGATATTATAAAAGGTTTCTCTGTTATATGCCTCTTCGTTAGCATACTTTAAAAGAAATGACATACCTAACAAGAAAATACATCCACCTGAATTTATTCAAAGCATATACAACAACCAACCCTAGGAGTGCTTTCGACACCAAACAAGAAATTGGTTCCAATTTGACAAAAGCATCATATACACATCCACTTGCTTAAATAATATCAACAATTGGCTTGCAAATCTTTAGAGGGTAAATATTACATTCCTAATCTACAAATAATACATAACTTATGAATGGATTGGACTTTCCATACCTTGTTCATCTTTCAACTGTTGAAGTTTGTACAATCAAACTTTTTTCTGAAGTGTCAAGGTGCCTAATCTATAATTTTTTTACAAAGAAACACAACATGTAATTTCCTTGGGATTAGGTAAAAACTAGAACACATAAAAATAGCCAAAAAATATGATGGTAAGACTCTAAAAAAAAAATGATAATGCAGTGTTAAATGTTCAACTGGAGAACTCATTGCCTCCCTTGATTTTGCACATAGTCTGACAACCTATAATGTCAAAGCAATGAAACTTCCATGTTATATTAATCTGGCATTTAGAATATAGCCAAAAAAATCTCTTATGCACGTTTCTTATGATCAGACTTCAAAAAGTAGAAAGCCTTGAAAGAGAGATTCAAAACATGTATTTTAAAACATTTTTAAGAAGAAACTTATATAATTAGATACATGATAGCAAGGACACCTTCAAATCCGTGGCGCTAATTTTCTCTACAATTTGATCAACAACAAGATTACTTGGAGCACATACCAAGACCTGAATCACATAAATGAAGTGAAATCATATTAATGTCAAATGATGACAAAAATAGGTTAGAGTTCAGAGCTCAAGATCATGGTAAGTAATAATTGTTAACCCAAAAAATCCCTCACTTAGCTCTACATGACCTACACCACCCAAGGACACTCATGCACAACCCTCATTTCACCCCATTAGACCCCCACACCTTAAAAAAGGCTTAAGAATGAGAAAAAGGGCTTAAAAACCCCAAAAAAAGAGCCTAAATAACTCTCATAGAAGCTAAAACCTCCAAAAAGGGGCTAAAACCCCTCAAAGGAGCCTAAATCCCTAAAAGGAGCTTAAGTTAGGGCAAAAGGGGCTAAAAGCCCAAAAAAGGGGCTAAAGCCCTAACCAAGGGCTTATAACCCTAAAATTGCTATAAATAGAGGGGTGGGGGTCACTCTCAAGACACTTCTCCCTTGCATAATGTTATGCTGCCCGAGTGGATGCCTTGAGGCCCTTTGTCTCTCAAGCCACCCACACTCCCTCTCCTCCATCTTCCATTGAGCCATAGCTCCCCCATCCAAGAGAGGTGCTTCTCCTAGCTAGGGCATGGTGGCCCATTCCATCAAAGAGAAGGTATAACATTTGTTTTGTTTTGTTTATTTGATTTCATCTAACCCATATTTTCTTGCAGGTTTCGATTATGTATTTGCATGTTTTCTGATACGTTTTTGCAGGTTGCTAGTGACCATACCAGGTCGATCCCACAGGATCCCTGGGTTAGTTTTCAAAATTTCAAGTTTCAGTTTAATTTTTTTCCCTAGGTTAATTTTTCTATCAAATCCAATTTAAAATCTTGTTTATTTATAGTTTCTGTTACTACCAAGCCTCCACAAGGAAAATTCGAGTCCATTTGGCCACAGTACAGGTTATTGTCGGCCAGATCTGACTCGGGGTCAAACAATTTCCCTTTCCGGAGCAGGTCACACTTATTAGGCCTAAATAGGGGACTAGGTCACTCATTTGGGCCTCATAGGTGTGACCAGGTCACCCTTTTACCCCCGAAAGGTGTGACCCCCTTTCAAAAGACAGCCCGCTTCTATCTACAAAATTTGAGCAACCCCCTCACCTGTTTCTTGAAAACTTTGGTGACCCCTTCGCCACATTTGACCCGGAACATGTGATTTGTCACTCAGAATTGAGTTTTTAATAATTAAGGACTGTCAGTGCAGCTCAGCCGCCTCTGTCCATCAAAATTGTTTTATTTCTATTTCTATTTATGTTAATGACAATTTCATGTACAAAACAAACTGTAAATAAAATGTTTAATGGGTTAATGCATATAGTTTGAGTAAAACTTACCTAAAATCAACAATATTGCTTACCCTTCCTCCTCTACCCATTCATCAGCCTTCGGGGTATTCTGGGATAAGGAAAAGGGCATAGCTCGTATAGTAATAGGCACTTCACCCAATATTGTTCGAAACCACTAAAAATGGGTGACTTGGAAGGTAGAGGGGGTAGAGAAGGAGGGCTTCTCACGACGCTCACCATCCTCCCTATTGATGAACCTTGCATCTGGGAGGTGACCTATAGATCTACGGATGGGCATAGTCCCATTGTGTTGAGAGCCTAGCACCTTCTCCTGGTTGAAGAAGAATATAAGTGTAAGGTAGTCACCTAGTCAGGATATCACAATTCAGGATAAACAATGGTATATGTCTACAAAATTTCTATTTATTTACTGCTTCCATCCACAATGATATAAAATCTGTGGAATATTCAAAAACCATTTGCAGCCACCAAATAATAGAAAGACAAAAAGACATACACACCATACCATGTAAATCAACACAACTAAGTTCATGAAGATGAGAGAGCCACTAAAATTTATAAATTTACACTAATTTAAAAATATGCAATCTTTGAGGACATAAGTCCCTCACTGCCTTAACCATGGGAAGTAATTGCGCTCATCCCAGAAACTCATTGTGAGGAGTACCACGGGAATCCCAAAGTAGCTGGCCACTAAGAGGAATTACCAAGCGAAATGGGCAATGACCCCCACTGATTGAGTAGCACTCCCATGAGGAAAAATCTAAGCGCTGTCTTCTGGTAGTCTTGGTGGCCGAGTGACCACCTGTAGCCAATAGGAAGACATTGAAACCGGGGCCCAAAAATCATTAGCACCAGTTTGACATATAAATCTAACACGATTGATCCCTCACACTCTTCCTCATGCCTAAGAGGCGAACCACCATAGTTTGGGTCATTAAACTAACATCATTGAGACCATTCTCGATGACCTCCCACACCATCAAAAGGCCACACAGCCTCTAATTCAGATTCAGACCCATATTAGTCTGAACTAGACCTGCACACCGCACCATCAAGCCCCATGGCTGGTGCAAACCCAAATCCATTTTTCGGCATAGCAATTGCTAGTGGATACATTTCCACACCACAAACTATCACCAACAACCCTGCAGGTGGCCCCAGCGCGGTTATGCAAACTGTCATAAGTCAGCTTCCACCACCCATATTGACCAGTCAAACTATCCCACCTACAATGCATGCGGGTAATGGCCCTTTCATGTACACTACCCCTCCTATCATACATGGGGGCAGTGGCTCTTCCACCCACATTGTCCCTCCCAACATACTTGGGGGCACTAGCCCATCCACAATGGTGCCACAAGTACCCCCAGCTATGCACAAGCATTATGCACCTCCAAACCCCACCACCGTGGGTGCCCCATCTCACATCAACCTAGGGTCAAACTTCCCTTTCATGGCACATCTCAACTTGCCTAATTTGGCCCAGTTAACCAATGACCCTATCCACCATAAAATGTTTTGGCCTCCCATGCCAACCAAACTGCCCTCAGATATTCCCAAGTTTGAAGGGAAGGCAGGGGAGTGCCCTCAAAACCACATCATGATGTTTCATCTATGGTGCTCATTAAACAACATCGTAGATGATTCGATCAGGCTAACACTATTCCAACGCACCCTCACAGGTGCTGCAGCCAAGTGGTACATTGAGCTACCAGAAGCCAAGTACCCATATTTCAACTCCCTGGCTTTTATGTTCCTGCAATATTTCCAACTCCCCTTCAGATATGACGAAGGGGTGGAGATCTTGTTATCTTACCACCAGAACACTGCGACCCACATAACCCACCACATCCATGAGTGGCTGCGACACTGTAGTTTGTGTACGATCTAGCTGGATGACATGATCTTCCTAGATTGGTTCCTCAAAACCTTGCTCCCACCTATAGGAAAGGATGTCGCATCCGAACGTCCCAAATTCGAAGAGGAGGCCATATTGAAAGCCCAACAATTTGATCTGATTTATGCATAGTATGGGTACCCTTACACTATCATTCTAGATGCTCCCCATGCGGGTACCTCCTACCAGGATGCATCGGGGGAATCCCATGCTGTAGATGGCATCATAGGCTCTATCTCTCACCAACCACAGCACCATCCAACACCACCTATAATACCACCACAACTAAGAAACACCACTAGTGTTTCCTACCAAAACCAAACTATGGACTATGCAATAATAATGTCCTAGTCTGGAGCCACAACTTATTACGCACAACCTACGCCACCGCAGCAGGCTCAGGCCATGGCTTGGCCAACACAACAATATGCGAGGAAAATTCCCACATTTGTGGCACTGCCACCCACCCAAATCTACTATGCACCACCAATGCAAGTAGTTCAAGCTCCCACCCTTGCTCCACCCACTCCATTGGGACAGGTGTTTGTACAACAAAACCGTCCCAACTAGCCAACCCCTAATAATCAATAAGGGCAAGCCAGGAATAAACGACCCTAGAGCCAAGGCAACAATCAACCACAGGGAGGTAGTCAACAATCAAATCCTCCCAACAATGCCGCGGAAAACTGGCCAGCCAAAAATCCTCAACGACCAAAACACCCTGTTGCATACAAACCAAGCATGAACACTATTTGAGGTCCATGGGCACTACACATTCGATTGTCCCTTCATGGCTCGTGCTAAGCAAGCCATTAGGAATAAGGTTCAACATGCCACCAACAAAACGGACCAAGCCCAAGCCAACCTCACACCACAAGGACCTCCTCCTATGGTGCTCCAAAATCCCTTACCAGTCCAAGGATTGGTGGCAACTGCACCCCCGCCCCAACCCAATCCTAATGCTCTGGGGGCACCTCCCATGGAAGAAATAGGTGTCGACCACCTGCTAGTTGTGACAACTAAATAGTTCAATCTACAAACCAGACAAAATCAGTATGAAATCAACATCGAACCCGCTGACACATCAACGGCATCCACGTCTAAAACAGTTAATGCACCTCTTCAGTTACCCCCTTTCCCACACCCCCCCATATGTCGGGTTGCCAACAACACCATGGCTAGAGCTGCTGTCAGCTACAGCATCATGGATGATTTGTCCCAAACACCTACCGCCATTTCTGCTCTTGAGGTACTCAAAACGTGCCCAACACAACGGAAATCCCTACTAGCTGCCCTTGGGGCCGTAGACCCCTCCGACTCCAAGTTGATCACATTCGACACGGAGAATGGAGAACCGCGAATTATTAGAGGAAATTTCAACTAAAAATGGGCCTCCTAAAAAAAATTAATAAAATAATAGTTAAAATAATAAAATAATATTTATTAATTTTGGAGGAAGAAAAGAAAAAACTACTTTTTTGTTTGTATTTTCGACATATCTCCCCGTGTTTTTACTCAAATTTTGATCGGGAGAGCTCATTTGATGTGGAATTAAATTCTTCATCATCACATTTTTTTCAGCTATTTCTTTTTTTTGGGGTAGTGGGGTCTATCAAAAGTATGCCGAGTGGGTACTCGTTGGATGCGGAATTTAATTTCGCATCCAATGAGCTCTCCTGATCGAAATTTGAGTAAAAACACTGAGAGATATGTCAAAAATACAAACAAAAAAAGTAGTTTCTTTTATGATACCTATCCCCAAATTTATATTAAAAAAGTGTTTAAGACCTATATGGTATTTCAAATTTAAAGTAATTTCATTGGCTAACACATGATTACATGGAATTTGAGTTAGAGTTAAAAGGCCCATTTTGAGTTGAAATTTCCTCTAATGGCCATCAACAATTGCCTTTCAAATCCCGGTGTCTATCTGGAATTTGGTCATGCACGGGTGCATAGTGGATGAGGGGGCATTCACGTGCATAATGTATACCCTAGTCTAGCAAAAAATTGGATCCCTAATTCTACAACCATCCTCCATAACTCTGAGGGCTTATGATGGCCATCCCACTAAAGCCCAAGGAATCCTCCCCCATGTTCCCATAATATTATCCGAGAAGATAGTTCTCATTGACATAGAGGTTGTCAGTTCTCAATTGGAGTATAACTTTCTCCTCAGAAGAAGTTATATGTACGCCATGAGAGTGGTGGCGTCAATTGTCTTCCGTCTCATGATTCCCCCCAACGAAGGAAAAATCGTGACGGTTGATCAACTGACTTGTCATGATCTGCAAGGGCTAACGACACCTGCCAATGTTATCCCTATGATCAACACCATTTATTTGCAAGGGATGACCACACACGCAAATGTTATCCCTATGGTCAACACCATGGTTGACAACATACCAGCCTCCCCATTGTTGAATGTGGGCCCTAGGTTGTTTGCCAATACCTCCATGACGGCTCCTTTCCCCTTAGTGTCACCACCACTGACACAAAATGAGACTGTGGACTTGTGCATGCTCTCATCCAGCATTGTTGCACCCAAACAACAACCACAGCCATAGCCCCAATCACAGCCACAACACCGTCCGCAACCAAAACATGAACAACAGCTGCAACATCATCCATAGCCATAGCATTACACGCAGCCGCAACCACAACCTCATCCCCACATAGAACCATCAGGGAGTTATCTGGGCTCCTCTCTAGTTCATACAATTCCCTTCCTCTTTCCCCCTCCTGGTGTCATGAGCAAGCCAGTAATGGCCGCCCTAAACCTACCCAACTTTACATTGGGAATTCCCATGTGTTAGCTTGATCCACCAGCTCAACCACCAATGTCCTAGGTAGTATTAACCCTTGTACAACCCATTTTGGTTGAGTCTCATCCCCCACCTAGCCCACAAAAACCAACCACCACACCCGCACCCACACCACCCCTCCCAAAAAAGGGCCAGGGGAAATAATGCGAAAGCTACCACAGAGCCTCGGAAAATCCCTCCTTGCTCCATCTGTGAAGAACAGGGCCATCCGAATCAGAACTAACCTGAGATCCCAATGATCCGTGCGCATTTGTATGCCATGGATACAAACAAAAACCTTCCCATGGTTGAACTTCCAAGCACACCAATAGTGAGAAACAAGTCATTGAGAAAAAACCATGCTTGCGCCCTTTGCATATTGTATGGACACTATTCTCACCACTCTCAAGACTTGCCCAAGTTTCAAATGGATTTCGTTGACCTCCGTCAACATTCCCTTGAATCTGAGATCAATGTGATCGAAGAAGTTCATCCCCCACCTCCTTCTTTGGACACCATGTCCATTTACATGATGTCCAGTTCTATTGACGCCCTCGTCTCCACCTCCAACGATGATCCATCAGACCTGTCTCTTCATTTCTTTCGAAATGATGAGGAGATTATTGAAGCCTTAACTTCCCTGGAATACCCATGGGATGACATGCACCATCGCTCGTTCTTCCTCCTCAAAGAACTTGTGTCACAGTCTAAATAGTTTTCTGTGGAAACCAAAGATTTCATTCATGGGAAATTCGACTGGTTCAAAAACCCCATCCTGGCACTAGACACCTTCAAAGAAGGGAACATGGCCAACATTTTGCCAACCATCAAAATCAACATCTCGACCAATCTTGAGGTTGTTGAATAAATCATGCTGGGGGCATCTTGCTCCATGGAAGAAGTCGTTGCCTATAGAGCTCTCTTCCAAGAATTCCATGACATATTTGCTTGGTCTTACACTAAAATGCCCAGCTTGGATCCATCCATCGTGGAACACCATATCAACACATGGCCCGATGTGGCCCCCATATGTCAAAAGCAACGGCCCATCCATCCTTCCAAAGTGGTCGTGGTCAAAACTGAGATAGAGAAGCTGCACACAGTCGGCTTCATTTACCCCATTGCTTACACCACCTGGGTTTCTAATCCTATTCTCATGAATAAAAAATAGGGTACCATCCGTGTTTACACAGACTTTCACGATCTCAATGGGGCATGTCCCAAAGACAACTTCCCAACACCCTTCATCGATCAGATTATCGATGCATGCGCCGGACATGAGGCCTTTTCCTTCATGGACGGATTCTCTGGATATAACCAAATCCAGATCCAGAAAGAAGATCATTATAAGACTGCATTCACAACCCCGTGGGGAACATTTGCATATCGCGTCATACGCTTTGGCCTGAAAAATGCGGGAGCCACCTTCCAGCTCATCATCACATATTGTTTCCATGACCTAATTCACATCATCTTGGTCTACCTGGACGACCTGACCGCTTGATCACCAAAACAACCACAACATATAGATGACTTGCGGCAAGTATTTTTATGTTGCCACAAGTACAAAATTTTCCTGAATCCCCTTAAGTGCGTTTTCTGTGTCCCAGCAAGCCATCTACTCGGATTCATCGTATCCCACAAAGGGATAACGATAGATCCCCTTAAAGATCAGACTATTCTTGATCTTCCTTCCCCAAAAACTTGACACCAAGTACAGAGCCTCCAACGCAAGGCCAACTTCCTTCATCACTTTGTATCAGATTATGCAACAAAAGCTTACAGATTCATTTTCCTGCTCCGCACAAAAATCCCCTTTGTTTGGGATCATCAAGCACAAGAATCATTTGATTCACTCAAGCAATCCTGGGCTTCCGCACCATTACTCTTAGCACCAAACTTCACTCAAGACGTCATTCTCTATGTATCGACCTGAGACAATGCCATTACTGGAGTCTTGGTCTAAGAAGACGATGCTCACCATGAGCATGTGATTTACTACATCAGTCAGAAGCATAGAGGACCCCCACTATGATATTCACCTGAGGAGAAATTGGCCCTCACCGTCATCTTCTCAGCTTAGAAGTTGCACCACTACATCATTGCAAACCATACTCGTGTAGTGGTTGATTCAAACCCAATGTGGTACCTCTTAAGATGACGCCTTCTATAAGGTCAAGCAGCTAAGTGGGTAGTCATCCTACAAGAATTTGACTTAGAGTTCATTTCCCCAAAAAGCACAAAGGCACTCGTGTTGGCTGCGCTCATGACCAATATTCCCCCATTAACTGTATCATCACCTCCCAAGGATGATCTCCCTGATGATTTCCTATTCTTCATATCTACAGACCTCCTTCGTTATTTACAAACTTAGAAGTTTGCAGCGCACTTAAATCGTGAGGATAGGAAATGCATCCAACATCAATCCATTCACCACTTCCTGATTGGATATTTTTTGTATCGTCGAGGCATCGATACCATCCTATGTCATTTCCTCACCCGTGACGAGGTCGAGACCATCCTCAACGACTGTCATAGTGGAGCCTGTGGTGGCCACCTTTCAGGCCTAGCAACTGCCTAGAAGATTCTATGCGTCGGCTATTTCTAGCCTTCTATCTTCGCCAATTGCATAGAGGAAGTCAAGCATTGTCGCAGATGCCAGCTCTTTGCCCCAAAGGCAAGAACTCCCCCTGCACCATTACACCCCATAGTCATAGTCGGTCCCTTCTACAAATGGGAAATCGACTTCATGACAATCAACCCTACCTCAGCCAATGGTCATAAATACATCATTATGGTATTCGATTACTTCACTAAGTGGGTCGAGGCCATGACCACATTTGAATGCAAAAGTGAAACAACAACGCGCTTCTTCTTCAACCATGTTTTTTCACAATTCGGTGTTCCTAAACAGCTGGTCTCAGACCATGGTGCACACTTTCAAGACGTTGTTTGGGCTGAGCTTTCAACCATGTTGAAATTTGAACACCAGTACTCATCTTCCTACTACCCCCAGGGCAATGCCCAAGTTGAAGCAGTCAACAAAATCATCAAAACAATGCTCCAAAGGATGGTAGGAACCCATAAAATCAACTTGCATCACATGCTATTTTCGCCCTATGGTTTTATCGCACATCCACAAAAACTGCAACCGGTTTCACTCCTTTCCGCCTAGTACATGGTGTTGAATCAATACTCCCTATAGAGTGCCAAATCCCATCCCTCTGCCTCATAGTAGAACTCCTCCCTGATACTTCACCTTTAGAAGAACGACTCCTCCAACTCGAGCAAACCATAGAAGACCGTCGAGCTACCCTTCAAGCCATTGAAGCAGCGAAAACACGGTCAAAGGCCCACTATGACTCCCATGTCCACCCTCACACCTTTAGCAAAGGTGATATGGTTCTAGTCTATGACCAACCCAATTATAAGTTGGGAAAAGGAAAGTTCGAGTCAATGTGGTATGGCCCATACGTCATCCACCATTTCCTCGGAAAAGGGGCATACACCTTTATTGACTCTTATGGAAAACTCTTGGAGAACCCCCGCAATGGGATCTACCTCAAGAGCTTTTACGCTTAACATCACCAATGAGTCACTTCAATTTTATTTTCTTGTTTTTCATCATTTTCTAGCACAAGTCAGGGGCAGCACCATCAGCTGCTAATCCAAAGTCACCAAGAACTGGTTCGAGACACCTCTCACACCTCCGGGATCAAATTTCCATTTCCTTATGAGACCATCATCTCATGTTTAACAAAAAAAAATCGGGACCACTCCTCGGAAGTCACCTCAATTTACAAGCCACATCATGGTGATGCAAGTGTCTATGGACCTATACTTGCATGACACTTTTCTACCGCTACTCAAGTGGGTCTCGGGCCATCGCCCGTTAAGGAACATCATTTTTATTTTGTAACACATAGCTGCCTACTCCATCCATTGCACCTTATGCGGATCTCTGGACCATCGTCCAGAAAATGGATCATTTCCTTTGCATTTGGCATATAACTGCCTCTGGAATTGCACTCACATCACATGTAGTCAAGTCCATCCACCACAATTCACACACGACTCTCCCGACCTCTGTCCAAGAACCACCTTGGTTTGCATGCCTCTACCACATCGACTCGCGTGCCTCTGCCGTGATCTATCCTATGCATGTATTGGTATGTTTGAGAGCCATATTCTCCGTCCATATTGCTCGGATGACCTTTGGACCACTGTCCACCATCCCAACATGGGGCACCACCTGTGCCACCACAATCGATTGACCATACTAGAGTTTCTTTTAAGCTCTTTTTTGACTCCTAAAAGAATGAAAAGATTGCCGAGCGTAGCTGCTTCCTTTCCCTCTTGTTAAAGTATAGGAAAGGGTGTCTACATCGTCTCATTTATCTCCTTTTGTGGACTATGTAGACCATCAAATGAAAAGTACCACCTTGGTACACTCAAGCCAAGACCATTCCCCTCTACATACTTTTATGCCTTCTCGGGCAGAGGGGCCACACTTTATGAAAAATATCACCATGGGTTGTTGTTAAGCTCTATTCCAGCCTTCTCATCAAGAAAATATTGCCGAGCAAACTTGGTTTCGTTTATGCTCGTAAAAGTATTTGAATGACTGTCCAGTCAGCATAGGTTTAACCTTTTCCAGCCTGATTATACTACCAATGGTAAAGAAGTCTCTCATCCCCTACAGGATGGGCGAGCTCTCCTATGTATGCTTTTATCCTTTTTCTAGCACATGAGACTACCAATGAAAAATAGCCCCCATTGGAGTCTTCTTCGTGCTTTCAGACTCTCTAAAATTTAAAGCACCATCGAGCATTTACTTTCTCGCGCTCGCCAAAAATCCATGAGATCGTACCATAACGATGTCTCTATACACCACCCCATAGAAAATAGCTTTGCAGCATTCCCACTTTGGGTCACCTTTTTTTAGAGTACTCTGCAATGTGTCTTCCTTGGATCCTATCAATGTCAAAAGTATCCACCTCCCCCAAGTATTTCCCATCTGCAGTGACATTCCTGGTATTACAGCTATGATCCCATTCCCATGAGTAAGTTTCATTTGTTTCCTGGTCCGCCCTACCGTCATACTCTGAACAAAGGAAGTTTGAGTCTACTACACTCCCCCTACCCTCGTTCAACTCTTTCCCTCCACCCCCCCCCCATTCAGTGGGTCAGTCCATAGATTGTCTGACATCTTTCGGTTATCTCCCTCACACTTCTAGTTAAGGAAACATCATTGTCTTGACTAGGGGCAAGTCTCCCTCTGTCGACAACAACACACATATTCCAGAGGACAGACCCATAGGTCCCTGTATCTTGGTTTCATTAACCTCATTGATGAGTTCCTTGGACCACATGAGAGGAGTCCTTAGTGCCTCTTGGGATGGTTGTTTCTCACTTGCTCGACTCCAACTACATCATCGCAGTGTTGAGATTCGTACAGGGTATTGGTCAATGCAGTATTTGGTCGAAGACCCCGGATGTCACTTAACTCTAGCACATTGATGAGTCTATTTGAGGGACTTAATAGGTTATGTCCCTTATGTTTTTTTGGTTGCATTGGAGACAGTGTTCAGAAGCCCCATCAGTGCTTCTATATAGATTTATGGTTGATGCAGCATACTTGTACCATAGAGATTGAGACTCTCAATCAGTGAGTCCATATAGCTATGTACCGTTCCAGATCTAGTAGGCCATCAGTCATAAAGATATAGCATTCCATGAGAATGCCATGGGTCCAATGTAGCAGTTATTCATATCAGTGTTGTATTCAGCCTCTAATTGAGGCAACCATCATTCTATCATCAATTGTACATGATCAACTCTTGTATTATAGAGCATAGATCACATTATTCTTTTGACATTGTTACAAGCATGGGGATTCCTGCCTCGTCCATATGACATGTCACACATTATTTGTATCTCACCCATTGATGGGAACCATATTAATAGAAAAACCAAAAGCCACCATGCCCCAGCCCAAGAAGCACCACCTCTCTGCAAAAAATCCTATTATGTCCGTCAGCCATATGATGAGCTCCTGTCCTCACACATCATGGGGCAATCTATTAACCCAAAAAATCCCTCACTCAGCTCTACATGGCCTACACCACCCAAGGACATCCATGCATGACCCTCATTTCACCCCATTAGATCCACACACCCTCAAAAAGGCTTAAGAATGAGCAAAAGGGCTTAAAAACCCTAAAAAAGAGCCTAAATAACTCTCCTAGGGGCTAAAACATCCAAAAAGGGGTTAAAACCCCTCAAAGGAGCCTAAAATACTAAAAGGAGCTAATGTTAGGGTGGAAGGGGCTAAATCCCTAACCAAGGGCTTAGAAGCCTAAAAATGCTATAAATAGAGGGGTGGGGGTCACTCTTAAGACACTTCTCCCTTGCATACTGTTATGTTGCCTGAGTGGATGCCTTGACACCCTTTGTTTCTCAAGCCACCCACACTCCCTCTCCTCCATCTTACATTGAGCCATAACTCCCCCAATCCAAGAGAGGTGCTTCTCCCAGCTAGGGCATGGTGGCCCATTCCATCAAAGAGAAGGTATAACATTTGTTTTGTTTTGTTTATTTTCTTTCATCTAACCCATATTTGCTTGCAGGTTTCCATTATTTATTTGTAGGTTTTCTGATACATTTTTGCAGGTTGCTGGAGCTAAACCCTAACAGTGTTTGCAAAGGGGTTTCCAACCATTTTTCTTATTTTTCGTTCTGTCTCATTTTCGGTCCGTTTTTCCTGCATTTCACCACTAGGAACCTATCCTTCCATCCTATAGACGGAAGGTAGCCATTCCTGCCCTGTACCAAGGGAGAAATACCTGATACAATAATAGCAATCTAGAATGGCCAAGTTTATATCTTCCCTAAAAGAGAAGGCACCTAGTATAGTTACTAATGGAAGCAGAATTAGAAAAATGATGGGTAAGGCCTCCGTAATGAAGTACAACCCTTGAATATGAAAACATAATGACAATTCAGTTAGCATTGGCTAACAATCCATCAAATATCTCACTTGTTACCTGGCCTTGACCCTGCTTGGATAAATGGTATACAATAGCTGCTGAGGTGACAATCTTTCCTGTCCCGAGAGGGCCTTGAATTAAACTCACGGGATTTTTCAAAATGCTATTTACAACACTAACCTGCACATGATATAAAGAAATGAATTACAACAACTTCTAAAACAAACAAAAGACTGCAGCATTCATTAACAATAGCTAAGATGATTGTTATAATGATATAGCCATCCACACCAATTTACAAGAAATATCTAGCATTCACATAAAGTTGACTTATGTATATTCATTATCATGGTGAATACATTGACATCATTTTTTCTTGTAAATTCAAATGGCCCGAGGTTCAGTATCATAGATTCCATGTTATTACTCATTGTGTGTACTCAAGTGTGCATGTTGAAGATAATTCATTAACTACAATACATGTAATAATGAATAATGCAGTTGAACACTCAGAAATATACTCAGGATCTAATGTTTTGGTTAAGATCAATCCTCAAATGGTCTCTGGATCTCAACAATTCTATACACAGGAATAAATAACTACAGAATGGATACCTTGCTGAAAACCCCATCATAGTGTATTGATTAAGGATCCCTATCAGAGAAATTTCATGAAATTACAAGTTCAACAACGCTGATATCATTGTAAAATTATACCTAGATGATTTTGAAAGAAAAACGATACACCATTGCAGCCAGAGTAGTAAAATGGTAGCAATTACATTAAAGAAAACGATTGCATTGGATTATATATTTTAGGCATTTAATCTTTGGACTTTATGTTATTGGCTACTTATATTTCCACTATTCATTTTCAGTTTATTTAATATGTCTTATGCTGTCCACAAGAAAAACCGGTAACAATTACTATGCAGTGGATGAACCATGTCCTTCACTTATTGCATAAAGTAATCTAGCTCGCATCACTTCCTGCGGAGAGGAAGAGCCAATGAAATCAAACACATTGAAAAAATGTTTAATTTGTAGAAATAAAATGGTGTAGAGCAGCAAGGGACTAACCATGCTAGAATAGGGTGGAACCTTAAGGTAATTCACACGTGTCATGACAGTGGGAAAATCTCCATTAGCAGCTTCAGCAGAAGTAGGTCCAGTCACCCCTCCATTTTCTATTGTCGGATGCTACAATCGAACAAATAGAAGAAAAGATTTGTAACTAATGTTCCTTTGAAATAAACCCAAAATCAATGAAATATAATGTAACTTACCTTTTGAACTATTGTCAAATTCGGATTTAGTACAGCAAGACCTCCATGAGGAAGTCTTGGAGAACTAGTCACAAAACGACAAAATGCACGTTGTTGTTTAGGAGTAAACTCCCCTATGATTTGAAGAAGTTGTAGGCTCAGCTAGTGAGTAAACTGATGATGTCCTAGGTAAAAGAAATTAAATAGCCATAAGTTTCTCATCCTATAAAAGAATCACACATTTATTTGGCATTTTTCTACTGATTGATAATTTATAATAAGGCATCCCAACATTATAAAGGAATGCTGAACAACAATTTTTCTAATAAATTAATGATGTATAGAAAGGCACCCTAGGATTATGTAGAAATGTTGGACAATGAAGCGATAAAACATACCACCCATATCTCACGCCAACCACTGAGAAGATAATCCAGTTCATCTCCAGCAAAAATATGCAATGATGAAAGGGGAAACACTTGCAAAAGAACCAGAAGGTGTTAGTCATAATCAACATTATGTGAAATATACTACATTATTCATCAACATTATGATCCATAGTGCACAATGGATGTACTTAGTAGCAAACCATCCAAAATTTTAAATAAAATCCAAAATGACAAACACTTATTTAAATCCAGCATGAAATGCCTCCATTTGTGGCATAATCCCTTTTTTGACTACTGCATCAACTACTAGTGGAACATACTCTTCCAAGTTATCAATGCTCACCTGAACTAAAAAAAATATAACATTTCAAACTTGAGATTTGACCTAAGAAACCCAAAAAAAAATCAACAAGAATCACAAGAGCCTGAGAAATTCTAGCTTAGATAACACACCATGGTGTCACTCTCCCCTGCCTTGAGAGCATATTCAGGATATCCAGGAAGTGCAAAATTAAGGCAAAGATCCTCAATTCTAGCATCATGAAAACATAGTTCAGATATTATCTTCTTGTTATCACTTGGCATGGCCTCCAAGAACTACTTCTTGCTAACAAGGGCTTGCATTTCTAGCAATATTGTTCCAAGCTCAGGATCAAAGGATAGGATATTGTTGTAATCTCACAGATCACATAAGGTTACCAATAATACATACTAAAACATACATATAAATAGAGACAAGAGATAAGAACAAGTAGGTGAAATAACAGATTATATTACATGAATGAGTCCATACAACACAGAGAACTGAACTGAGTTCTCATCTGGCTCAACAACCTAATATATATGATTACAAAACAGTTACAAAATAACTACTTGTCGGTTCGGTGAACCGACACGACCTTAGGTGGTCGACCTAATCTCTAGTTTAGTCAGCCAACCAACTTAGTCGGCTAATCGAATAAGTTGGCTCATCGACTTAGTTGGCTGATCGGCTAAGTCAGCTATCGTTCAAGTCAACTTATCGACTTGCTTCTTCTACATCTCCCCCATGAACAAAATTTTTCTTCATCCCAAAGAAACAGGGAGGTACAAAAATTATTCTAGTCTCAACAGTTACTGTGATGTGCCTGGTATTCATGGGATGTGAAGTCTGATGGTTGGTCGTTTTTGTACAAAGACTTCAACAATGGCTGGGGTTGTTACTGCGAGGTGATGTTGGAAATATGTCCAACTTTGCAAAATCTTTTGGATGTCGATGGTAAGTGTGGTCAATCTTGATAGGATCAACATCTTTTCCAAATGGAGACTTCTACTATTCTCTCCATGTCGGGACCTATAAACTGGTCCTTCTCCTCTGCAGTCTCAATAATTCGTTTCATCTGTGGGCAGATGATGTCAACTTTTTCCAAGTTTAGGATAGCTTGTTGCACCCACTGATGTGCTTCCCTCTAAAGTCTCTGTAGCTTGGGTGTTTCAAGAACTAATTGTTCTTCTATTGTGGTCCTTAGTGCTTCCTCAGTGGTTTTCCTGCTTTCCAATGCCTGGATCCCATGTCAGGTCTGCCGAGTTTGCTGATAGACTTTCCTGTAGTAAGTAGGACAGTCTCTCAGTATTTCTTCAGTTATGACAGACTCCTCCATGTGATCTTGCAGCACTTTATAAGCTTCATAAAAGGTGGTGTGCTGTGCCATTAGGAGTTGGGAAGTTTATTCTTTTTGTTCTTCCTTTGTTACCTAAATCTGTGCTTTGAGGGCCGACGCCATGGTTTCAAACAAATGATATGCCCTTTCAAGCGGTTTGTCTGTGACAACCTCTACGGGGCCCAGCATGACTGAATGGGCCAGGTTCCTACATTTGTTGAGGAACTCGACCTGCTCTACATTCTTATCGTCGAGTTCCTTATGTCTCTGCTCATTTCTCGTCTTTGCTTCGACTGCTAGGGTATTGAGGAGTTGTCCTAGCTTTGGGTCAGTCAGTGAGCTTGCATCCTTCAATTTGATCTAGACCTTTGATGGTTGTCCATGATGCTCCTTCTTCTGCTTCTCCTTCCTCTTCTTCTGCTTTTCTTTCTCTGCTTGTGTCGGCACTTGTGTACCTGCAAAAGTCAAGTCGGGATCTTTGGTTTGTGGGATAGTGGTTAATGGTTTCTCTAGTTGGGGGGGTGGGACAACTGCTACCTCTCGTTGGTTAGATGCAAGTGGTACAGAAGTGGACGCAATTGGTGCTGATGGTTGTGGGGGGAATTTCTCTGAGTCGGGGTGTGGTGGCGGTGGTGGAGATGGTGGTGGTGGTGATGGAGTTGGAAAATGGTCGGGGGTGATTGGGTTGGGGGAAGTGCGGGTGAGTGGTGGGTTGTCGGGCTGGGGAGGTGAGTCTAAGTTGGAGAAAATTTGGTTAATTTGTCGATCTATGTCCTCCTCATTTTCTTCTCCTCCAGTTGGTGTAGCGACTGGTAGGTTGGTTTGGGGTGCAGTCGGAGTGATAGTTGCGGTCCGACGTGCGGTCACTTCAGCTTCATTGTCGAGATTTATCTCGAAAGTTGAAATGATAGTGGCAAAGGTGTGGGACTAGAATTCATGTCTGGGTTGGTATCCACCAACCTCGAAGAGAGGTGCTTTTGTGGATATCTTTTGGGCCGACGTAAATATCTTAGGTAGTTTCTCAATGAATGCCTGCAAATCTCTGTCTTTGTCAAATTTTTCCTTCACAGCTTCCGACATCACACTTTTTCACAAGTTGAGGGGGATTACTGAATGCTTTTCTGGTACTTACTCCTTGGTTACTTTTGTCAGGGATGGAGGTGGATGCGTCAACACAAGATCGACAACGTTTTCAGGCGTCGTCGTGTGGGTGGTTTTATCTTTCTTTGGTCGACCCGATAATGCTCCTATGTCGACAAATCGCTGGAAATGGGTCTCCACCGATACCATATTTACTGCGGCATCCTCTATTATTTCAAGGGCCGTAGCTGCCAGTTCCTCCTTGTCGTCTGATGATTCGGTGATGATAAGCTTGTGCTTACCTTTTCCTCGTTGTTGTTGCTGTGTCTTGAGCTTCTTCCTTACAGCTGCTATCTCTTTCGACAATTTTTTAATGATGTCTTTTGTGACAGCATACTCTGGGTTTTTTGGCTCTGTCTCTCCTCTTATCTCTTGGGTCGAGACGAGACTTCCTACAGTCGGAGTAATTACCTGCTGCTCTAGCTGTGGCTCTTCTATCTAGGTTTTTGCCTTCTATGTTGTCGAAGGTTTGATGATTATTTGAAGTTGGCCGGTGTGTTCGACTGGTGTATCCTCCAACACAAAGGTGCTGATATAGAGGTTCAGCTCATAGTCTTCCTCTTTTTCTTGGTCGGTTAGCAGCTCTTTGATCGAGAATTCACTCTTCTTTACTGTCGCTGGCACTGGTATTTTTGTTTTAGCCTATCAAGACAGCTCCTGAAAGATCTGGTTGACCGACGGATAGTAGTCAAGGGATTTAGCATTTGAGTTTTCGCCCTGCATGTACCACATCGAGGTATGGTTGAGTTCTAGCTGGATGTGGGAGTTTGTCGGTAGACTTCTTTGGATGTTTTGAGGCACCCTCCATCTAGTCGTGCGGACTTTGAGCTATTGAAGCCAGTTCTCCAATAACACCTTTCCATTTTCAAGTTCTTGCAAAGTTCCTCTCTAGGAGAATGGTTTGAATCTCCACATGTGGAACCTTGTCGGTTCCTAAAAGATTGGGTTCCCCTATGGGCATATGTGGTACATGACGATCCATAGGATGAGGGAGGGAAACTTGATGATTCCCCCCATTTCTTGGCATCTTTAACAGATGGTCTTGACCATGTCGGTGACATGTTCAGCCCATCTGTATATCCTTCCATCTGTTGCAATGGTGTCGACAACTTCTAGCATGTCTAACTTGAGCTCGCTACCTCGACCTGCTAGGTTGAGTGTTATTGCTATTATTTTGGCCACAATATGTGGTGTTCGAGTTGTGATTTGGCCAATCATCAACCCCTTCAAGGTTTTGCCCGATGGTGACCTAGTGAGTTCTTCGACCATTCCTTATTTAATACCGACTGGTACTGGGTTTCCTTCGTTTGAGAGACTGGTAAGCTTGGAGATGACTTCTCCAAAGATGTCGACCGGTTGGTCGAAGTAGAACCGGCCATTGTGGTACTGGCTTATGATGAATTTTACAGCAGTTTCCTTGGTGCCACCGAAGCTAGCCATGAGCGGTGCATTGACATAGTTAAATATAGTGTTGTATTTGATTTTCTCCTCAGCTTGAGTGGGCTTCTTGTTGGCATAATCCCATTCTTTCATCTCGGCTCATATTTTTTTCCATGAGCCTTCTTGCACCATGGCATTCTTAATGTTCTTAAGCCTGCAGACTAAAGGTGTATCTTCGGCCTGTAGTTCCTTGGTTTTGGTCAAGGCTCTAGTTTGTTTGGGTGCCATTGTGTCGGTCTAGTGGTCTATTTCGCTAAGGGTTTCTCGGCTTTCAGTCGACTGGATGCTCTGATGCTCTCTCTGTATGAATTGCGGTGAATGATCCTTTGGCGGTCCCGTATTTATAAGCGATGTTGTGGATGTGTTTGTCGATGAGTGTATTAATGGTGGACATGATGTTCCGGCTGGAATACTTGAGTGTGCGTTAATGGCGAATTGCTTTTGGCGCTCTATGTCATGAATGCGCGATGGCACTATCAAGGTCGTCGGTCGATGTCGGTTACGAAAATGGTCGATGGAAGTGGTCGGTCGATGAAAATGGTCGATAGTATTATGTCGATGGCCATGATGTTGGTTGTCAAAATGGTAATTTCCTATCATAGTTTTCTGCATGTACGGTATTATTTTCCTTTTTGGCTTTTTAGGTTTTTATAGTTTTTTGGTTTATGGTTATGGTCGTTATAGGATTTTTTTTTTAAGGTTTATTTCTAGTTTTTATAGAATTTTAGTCGGGCTCCATTAACGATTTTCTAAAATACTATGCCTTGTAACGTCACTACTACATTTAGATCCAAAATCCGATGGAAAAATCCGACGGCGCGTGGATTTCTTTTTTTAAACCTACCAAAAATCACAAAGATAAATTTTTCTTTTGAAAAAGTGGCCATAAGCGTCGCTTAAGAGACGGCTAGTCTCATAAACGTCGCTTAAGCGACGGCTAGCCTCATAAGCGTTGCTTAAGCGATGGCGCTGTGAGTGAGTGGAAATTCTATCTTGCCTAAAAGAAAATTGATTTCAATACGTAATTATTGAAAGGGTTTTTATACTATTGAAAAAATCCTTTGGACATGCACATTTTTATATTAGAATTTGCATATCTAACCTTAGTAAGGGTGATCATACTAATGAGATATATCAATGGAAGGATATTAAGCTTGCAATACACATCGAGGGAAACGTTAAATTATACTGGGAAAGGTTAATACAAATTATTAAGAGCAATTATGTCAGTAAAGGTTGAAACCTTACAAAAGACACTTTCAACATGTGAGTTTCCCAGATTGTGTGAGAATATACTTACAAAAGTATTGTAAGTAATAAAGAAAAAGGATGGTATATAAATTTTCCTAAAAGGATGTCCATGAGACTATGAAACCAAAAATGCCTCCATCGCTTCCCATCTCGCAAACATTTCCAATATGAAAGAGTTTAAGGTATGGAAACAAATAAAAAATGAGATGAAAAATCTAAAATTGTTATAAGACATTTCTAACCCTTAAACATAGACCATCGGATTTCTAGTAAGCAAAATATACACAAGTTTGTGGGACCCTTTACTAAAAGAAATACAATTTGCCAAAAAAATAAAATTAAAAATGGATGCACTTAAGTTATGTGTCAATTTGTTAGTATAATTTTTGTTTTAATTATACATTGAACACTAAATTACTTGTTAGAAACAAAAGCCACTTGTTCACTTTTTCTTGAAATTTACAAGAACAAACTTATAATTAAATGCAAATTTAACACATTAAAAAGGCTAATATTTTTTGAAAAAAAATAACACAATTCCCTACAAATTGTTTTCTTACTACACTTCAAAATTTACAAGGTGTATATGACTTTCAATGACCTCAATATAAAATATATGTAAAATGTCAAATATTCATCACCACATTTCCCTAAAAAGTAGAACACGTCTCCATGGATCCACCCTCTTGCATATTTTAACATGCCTTCTTCTATAAAGAATAATGCAAGGCATCCATAACTTGGGTTTAATCATCAACATTATTTAAGAGAGGGATAGTGGCACAAGATTTGCAAATAAGATAGGGAGGGTCGACAACCTATGAGTAAAGGGCATTTTCTCTTAATTCATTTGATAATTAACCCTCCACCAACAATGACCATTGATAGGAAAAATTTGTAGATGATCTCTTTGTATGATGAAAGCGTGTATGAGGTCATCCCCTACAATCAATAACAAAATCCATTTGTGTCAGGTACATGGTCAATTATTAGGATGAGATAAAGAATATTACAAGGATTCTACACCACGAGGTAACGCAGTTTGGTAGTGGAATAACTACAATGCTTCTGTCAACATGGATGATTGAAGGCATCATGGATTATATTTACCTCGACACTAACCTTGCTTGCTCAAACTAAGCTAATCTTGTTAATGTCGATAGATGGGACTCGTGCTATGATGTTACTACATGCTTTTTCTATCAACATGACACATTTGACGTTGGCTTCATTGCCAACATAAAGTTGAAATTAGGAGATGGATGACATGTGGCATTGGTCAATGATCTAATAGGTCAAATTGTTGATGAGATAAAATGATTTGATAAT
>LPNX010886836.1:344225-372781 GCA_001517045.1 Pseudotsuga menziesii | reverse complement strand
TTATCCTTAAACTTAGAAGTTTATTGTTATGTTTTTTTATATCATGAACAAGTAAATAGAGATGCCAACTATTAAATTTATTAAATTTAAAACTAATTGATATGTATATAGATTTTACTTTTATCTCTCAATTATAGGTTTTATGCATCATTGATGTTGAATGCCCATGGTGGTGGCACCATCCATGGAATGTTGGTTGTATTTGCAGGCCCTCTTCGGACCATAATCGACTTGGGTGATTGGGGTTTTCAGAATTAGCACACCTACTCATCGATCCAATGGACTGGGGTTTTCTCACCTACACTTGCCTATTCCTAGATTCGATGGCTTGGGGTTTGTTCACCTATGCCTACCTGCTCGCAGATTTGACAGGGTGGGGTTTCTCCAACGGCTGCACATTATCAATGCAGGGTCTACGATTTTGGTGAATGATGTTGGTGGGGCGTTTAGCTAAGCCTGCTCGCAGATTTGACAAGGTGGGGTTTCTCCAACGGCTGCACATTATCAATGCAGGGTCTTCCTACAAAAACAAATAGAACCATATAGAATGAATAATAATATGGGCCTCTGGGCTTGCACATTTGTCGCACCTAGGAACGCGTAGCAGAAGTTCATACTATCATTACAGTTTGAATCAACACAAATATCGGTAAGCTATACCATAATAAAATACTTACATAAACGATGGAGTTCACAGTATAAGATATGGTAGATAGAATCAGATTTGGGGATTCATGGGTTCCTGCGTTTTTTGAGTATTGGTATAGCATTTTCATTGATTTGAGGGCTTGACCGTTGATGGCATTGTATTGTATTGCAGTACTCGATGAGAGTGGAGCTGGCTGTGATGATGGCGAAGGAGAAAGAGGAGAATCTCGTGACCATTGAAGTATTTTGAGGCGAGGAATGTGGGTATTCTGTGTTTGAATCCTCAACAGTTGTCCGCGTTGATTATGATTATTACTTGTGTGGTTTTTTTGTTATGAGAATGGGAACAGGGCATAGAAAATCCAAGGAAGAAGACGATTCATCTGAGGATGCTAGATCATTCTCCCTTTAAGGTATGGATCATTAGGCATTGGTCTATTGACGATGGAAAGGTCTTGTAGGGATAGAAGTGTTTCTATTGTGTTTCTTACAGGTCTATCCTTGCCTCATTTTGGGGAGCCTCCTGTGGCCCAAATAACAGAGTCTAAAGAGTAGGGGGGTTACATTGAGGTGACATTGGGTGTACCTCCTTGAAGAGTTGCTGATCATAACAGTGTATCAACCTATCTTATTTGGGTCCATATACTGCATTTGGGTCCACTTACCTTGATTGTGGAAGAGTGCTATTTTTTGAGGTAACATTAAGAAATCACATCTCTCTTATTTCTCATTTGTAGTGATTCTTAAGATTGTTTTGGTAGGTAACCCAAGTTTTTGGATAATTTTTTAGAATTGCAGAAAATTCCTTTAGTTAGAACACTGGGGTTGGGGAGTTTCTATTCTATTAAATTCATTTGAGACTTGCTCCTGGCCCCACCTGCTTGATCCATTTGCACAAGCGAGAATTAAGAGTGAACATATGTTTAGGTGATTTTAACCTTAAGGGAGGTTATGCAACAGTATGCATTACCACCTAACCAAGCCTTTGTTGACGATTTGTGGATTTTGATGACACAAATGACATACAAGGCCCATGTGGTGAATACGAGGAACACCATATTACATGTACCCTTGTAAAGTGGTGACAAATACACTTCAATAGCTTTGGCAGATTTTGAAGGTCAAACTTACATAGTTTCTGTAGTGGGTTGACATAACTAATAGTTTTAGTTATCTAGAAAACATATACTACAGACATTTTAATAGGTGTCCAAGACATTAAAGAGGAAGGATTCTTCACTAAGCTTACATGCCTGAAACAGTTGGATATAATCCAGAATTATATACACAAATAGTAGGTTTTAATATCAAGAATATCAAGTGTGTCAATGGAAAAATTATTTCAATCATATATTAGTAGTGGAACCTAAAAGAAGATGGTTGTAATTGGTAATATCCATGGTATCATCATACACTTCTAGTAATCAGTCACATAAAAAATTTATGCTAATTTATCCTTGCCACTTGCCTTCATTGTTTATACCAGGTGGCAGGGTTGTGTTAGGGTTTGCTGCATATTGCATGTGGGCTTCATTGTTCTGGCTAATAATGGTCGCTCTGCAATTGAAATTTTGTGTGGCTAGCATTGGCTCGATAGAGAGGTAGGTGTGGCTAGATTTGGGACTAACTCGTTAGACTGACTGCTTTCCATGCCAGGTTCCTCCTCCAATATCACATTAAGGATGTGGTTCTCAAGTGTTTATATTGATTCTCTCATGGCATGTTTCTAGGGTATATCTATGTTCCTTTTTAGTTGGTTGTTGGAGAAAAGTCTAGGTGTATCTCAATGGTATGGTGGAGTAGCACTTCCATGGTGTGTAACTAGCTCCCATTGTGAATTCACTTTACCTTAAGCTCTTTGCTTGGAATGGTATGTTTGCTATTTCTTATTAGGTTGTTATTTTTGCTTCTGCTGTAGGATTGTAATATCCTACTGTCATTGGTTTTGGATAACACCTCTTCACTGTCGTAGGCATCATAGCCTTGCTCAGTCATCATCTTTGCATGGAATTGGTTGTTGTTTGAGGCAGTTTTCCCTGCTTTGGTTCTTTGTCCAAATTCCTTTTCTTTGGCTTCTGTTTTTGATATTTTCTTCTCCTTTGACTTACCCTTTCCATGTTATTCAAGACTCTCTACCTGCAAGTTTCTAGAATGGTATGTTTGCTATTTATTATTAGGTTGTTATTTTTGCTTTTGCTGTAGGATTGTCATATCCTGTTGTCTTTGGTTTTGGATAGCACCTCTTTATTGTCACAGGCATCATAACCTTGCTTGGTTATCAGCTTTGTTTAGCATTGGTTGCTATTTGAGGCAGTTTACCTTGCTTTAGTTCTGTTTTCGACATTTTCTTCTCATGTCTTACCTTTTCCATGTTGCTCAAGACTCTCTACCTACAGGTTTCTGGATTCTTTATCTCTGTTACATGTTTCCCCACTCTAATGCCTTCCAGGAAAATTTCAGGAAAATTTGAGATGGAGAGTCATGGTTTTTGGTTCTGATCCTGCAGGAAGACGCCCCCTACATCTCTGTTGGGTAGTTATTATTTTCTTATGCATTATGAAAAGGGTTCTAGTGACAGGAATATATGTTTTTGAAGAGTTCCGAGTGGTGACAAAAGCAAGAGAGATATGAATCCTAGTTTCCAAGACTACTTCCAGATGAAGATCACTTTGTATGCTCATGACATTAGTTTCTTTTCATATGGTGGTACAAGTACAACTAGGTGGTTTGAAATCTGGTTCTTAAATTGGCTCAGCGTGGGACTGTGGATCAGTTGTCTTTTCTTACAACTCCAAATGGTGGAAAGTGGTTCACCAGATATGAGAAAGGCACAGGTGCCTCTTGATTCTACTGTTCACATGCCCATATCTATAGAAACCATATTCAAAACCTTCCTTTAAGATCACTTTGCACTAGATCATGCTTCCTGTGCATTAGCAGTTACTGGTATTTTGGCTTATGATTTCCATGGTAATGCATTGCTCTTGCAGTCTATCGTTCAATATCCAAATCAAACACAGGTTGATTTGTCTCCTTTTAAACTTCATTGGCTCACCTTAGACAGCTTGAACCTTCAAATTTGCTATCTTCAATGTTGCAGTAACCTGAGTTCTTTCTTAACTGGAAATGGGTGGGCAGTTCTCTTTAGAAGCAGAGAATCTTAGCAATTTAATATTTCAGGTGTAGGCTTAGGAGTCTTGAATTCCATCAATTCCACTTTGGATACTCTGTCTTCCAAGATGTTGCTCCCTGGTTTACCTATAGAAGCAGACATTGGAAACCTTGAATTTCCTGACAAATTAGCAATGCCAATATCCCACGGAAAATAACCTACTGAACTAGATCAAGGTATTTTCATTCAAGGGCTGACCAACAACCTCTGTGTATTTCTCATGGAGAGATTCTCCTGTAAAATCCATACCTTCTAGCACTTGATGTTCCCCCTGCTCTTGCTTTGCAGATGGTAATCCTTCAAAATGAACTAAAGAGGAAGCAAGCTCTGGAGAAGATGATCGCAATGGAGAAGCTGTATTTGGGGATGCAGGTGGAGGAGAAGGGAGCTGGAACAGTGTATATTTCCACTTTTTTATGGGAACACTTGCAACTGCATCATCAAATTGCTGAGTGGGAATAGTAACTCCAAGCTGCTCATAACAAAAATAAACAGAAACTATCAGTCAACTGTTGAAAACTAAAGCTTGTTATGCTATGAACACAGTTATATCTAAATAATAAAGCAAAATGCACCTTTTCAGACTCAGAAATTGAAAAATCATCCTTTTGTGGATCCTGTACAGCTTTCCTGCCACTCTCTTCATTAAATATTTTCAGAGGCTGGATCTCAGAGAGATCGGCTTTCCCCACTCCCCCATTGGTTAGGTCACTAGAAACTCGTTTTACTCCCTTCTTTTGAGTGGCATTAGTAGTGTTTCTTCTGAAGTTTGGATTTACTCTAGTTGGCTTTGAAGACCCTTCTTCTGGTGAGCCTGTAATCATAGTGCCTCTACCACCGCAGACCTTACATGAAGCTGGTGCCTGGTTGTTTTCTCTCCTGAAAGTTGCTAGTGATGCAAAAACACAGGAGGGATGGGCAAGAACTGAACCTCCGTTGCAGTTGAAAGGATGTATCTGCATCCATATTTGTGAAGATTAGTAGCTAGCACTGATAAATCAAACCTAGAAATCACATGGAGCAAGACCAGTCTGTTACAAAATCTGGAACGCAGGATTGCAACTTGTGAGACCTTATCACTACTTAAAAGATATGGTGCAAAACTCACCATTATCTCAAATTTTTCATTGTCCTCACATCCACAGACACTGCAAACAGACTCACTCCCTGATAACCCTACACTTTTATTATCTATGGAGATATCTTCAACAGGAACTTCCTTTTATTCTCCCTGCAAAATGTAAGACCCTCATATAAATCCTTTTAACCTCCAAATGCACACTACAACCTAATAAGGCTTTAATAGTGTTGCACCATGATCCCAAAAAGTTTTACCTTAAGGCTTAAATTGATAATGACGATGGAGGCCATCGACTAGATGCAATACTTTAATCAAACAAATATATCTATGGAACTCGGTATAAGAAAATCCATTTAGCTGACGCCCACAGAAGGCCCTGCTGAATGGAATGGATGCCTGGAACTAACCTGCTCATGCATCCTGATAATAGTAATCTTGTCCCTTTCTATCTTTTTACAGGAAAAACACTTGTAATCCTCAGATATCTGCAAGCAAAAAGACATATTGTAAATATGTAGAAAATGGTTGAATTTTCAAGAGCAAATCCAACAATGAAGGTTTCTTTTGTTGGTTGAGCATTTGACGTACTTTGTCATATGCAAGCTAGTTACAACAGAACATCTCAGCCCCAATTCATTACAAAAAAAGAGAAGCTAAACAGAAAACAAGCACTCAAGTGGACCAATTTCTATTCAAGCTCTTAAGAGCAAACAATAGATACCTAACCCCATTTACTCATTTGCTGCTTGCTCATTTGGTGATAAATTAGAAACATGATCACTACTTGAATGCAAAAATTAAATGTGCCACAAGTCTCATAATAAACAGAAATATTAAATGTCTTGACAAGAAAATGATAAAAATCTATTTAAATGCCTAACTTTTATGGAATAAGTTGAAAATATATTTGTAATGACTGATGCTTTTATATAATGTATTTATAGAATGCACTCTGCCATAATGGGCTAAGGACCAGGCTGGACCGTCCCTGTTGAAGATCTCCTAGCATCCAAGTTAAATGGATCACTGTTGGAAATGTAGCTCTGTGGAAAACTTTGGATGGCTGTCTGTTTGAGAGTCTTTCTTCAATACAACAACTGCCCATACTCACTGTTTCTTTTGCCTAAATTTTTGTTCACAGGCACCAAGTCGACTTAGATTCTTAGAAACAGTGTCCTGAAGTGATGTATATGAAGCCCTCAGGCTTATGCAAATGTCAAAGATCTCCTTATTTTCTGATGAAAGAAAGAAGACCGGCCGGGATGCCATATCTGACATTTATTCAATCATAAGGGATGAATGCAATGGATGTCTTCTATGCAAATGCCCTGAATTGGATTTCTTGAAAGGTACTCTCCACAAACTGTATGAGGTATAAACAATATCATTAGTTCAAATTTCCTAATCAAAGTTGGTTTAAACTCTAATGAATACTGATTTATTGTGAATGTTTAAACTCTAATGAATACTGATTTATTAATTGTGAATCTTAATTGTGAATGTTTAAACTCTAATGAATACTGATTTATTTAATAAATCTATGGTTGACTATGTATAACCTTGATAGCATAATAATCTACCTAAGATTGGATTTTTGGTGAATAAATGAAATTCTTGATTTCATTTAAGAGGATGAGGACTGCATAAAATTTCTGAGTATGAAATTCTAGTTCTAAATAAATGGGTAAAACCCTTAGAAGAAATTATTTAAAGTAGAAAATGGTGGAAGATGTGTTGTTGGAATTTCTGCCAGAAGACATCCTTATATTGTGTTATTGCAATATGTATTTGATTAGGGGAGTCGAGTTCCCATATTCTATTGTTTGTGTTGCGATATTTAATAGTCTGTGTGAGGGATTTAGCATTTACGTTGAAGCATTGAGAGAAGAGATAAACCCAACAATAGATCGTGATCAAGGAAGGTTAAAATTGTAGCACAAATGTCATTTCTTATCAAAGTCAAAACGAAGTGGAAGTGATCACTGGGAGAGTAGAAGTCAAAGACATATGTGCATTGGAATCATTGAAGAAATACTGAGCCGAGTTCCTTTTGAAAGACTGAATTGGAACGTTGAAAAGAAGAAATATGGGATCACCATGACTGTAGGGGCTTGTTTAAACCCATGTTCATTAGAAAATTATACATAATGCATCTAGAGGTAAGCGGGTTTCAGTTCACATAATAGGTATATTGGTTAATGTGTTTTAATTTGAAGTCAGCCTTACTAAATCCATGATTCCTTTAAAATCTTGTTGAAGAAGAATGGGTGAGTATCTAAAATTTCCAAAAATCTTCATATATTATATCCAACGATAGAAGACATCAATGACTTGGGGCTAACTATGTGAAAAATATAGGATGTGAAAATGGGTAAAACCTTTGTGAGATCCACTTTTTTAAATAAGAGTTGGAGCCACAGGACTGTGTATGAAAGGAATGTGAATTATGTTGGACTAGCATAAATATATTAGTAAACAGAGTGTCTAAATATGGAGTACCCAAGTGGTTATGGAGTCAAATATTTATTAAGATATGTAACAAGAAAATCCAAGGAATACTATATGGTAATCATTCAGTTTAGGGTAAGGTATGAATGTTTAAGTAAGAAATATTTGTGCATCATAATTTTATTCCTAAAGTGCTATTGGATTTTTGTAGCACATATGTGAATATGGAAACGTTGTAAGTCATAAAATACTAAGTTAAAAGTGAGTTTAAGATAACTTTGTATGAAGCCTTGCATCATTTGAAAGAAGATCATAGACCTATGATGAAAGTAATACATGGTTTTTTATCAACCACTACAAAGAACATGGTATGACATACTCATGGTTATAGCCTACGTCACTTTTTCTTTCATAGAAGACAAGTTCTTTGGGAAAACAAAAGGATTTTTCAAAGGAATAGTTTTAGATCTTGTGTTGCAATTCAAAACAATCAGTTGGGAAGAACTATGAAAGTCTAGAGGTATTTCATTCTGAATACTGAAGGAAGTAGACAAGGAGAAATCTTGTGAAGGTTGAAATAAAGAATGGAAACTAGAATATGATTGGGACAAAGATGCATACTATTTTGTTTTCTCACATGTAATCTATGCAAATGCCCTGAACTGGATTTCTCGAAAGGTACTCTCCACAAACTGTATGAAGTATAAACAGTATCATTAGTTCAAATTTCCTAATCAAAGTTGGTTTAAACGCATGTTGATTGGGTTTCCCGCATGCAATCTTACACTGAAGCTCAACTAAAGGAGTGCTTGGAAAAGTATGCACCATTGAATGTGTGGCAAATTGATCCCAAATTGATCCACATTCAATACTAAGTAATGTGCATGTGAGGGGGGTATACCTTGCTTCCTAGTAATATATGTAGGTGATTTTTTTTTTTTTAAACACCAATAGACGTCGCTTATCCGACGCTTCTGTAGGTAATTTTTTTTTTAAAAATGATAAGAGACGTCGCTTAACTGATGCTTTCTATTTATATTCATCGCTTAACCAACGGTTACTAATGTCGCTTAACCGATGCTTAGTCATTATCGCCGTCGCTTAACCGACGGTATACCATGTCGCTTAACCAACGCCTGTGTTTTATCTCCGTCGCTTCACCGATGGTTCCCCATGTCGCTTAACCGATGCCTTATATTTAATTGATGGTAGCTGAGGTGTCTCTTATCCGATGGTTTAAACCGATGTCGGATAACCGACGACAGGCTACCGATGCTTTAAAAAAAATCATAGTGTCGTACATGCGACAGGGAAGTGTCGAAAATCCGACAATACGGCCGTCGAATTTTTGTTCAAAATGTAGTAGTGCATCCTTAGTCGGACTGATCCGTTGGTATGTATCTCTTCGACAACGTAGGGTCCCATCCATTATGTATGGAGATTTTTAGGTTTACCTTTTATTCGAATATTGTATAGTAAAGCAAGGTCTCCTACCGACAATTTTTTGTTCTTGATGTTTTGGTCATGCCATGCTTTCTATTGTTGTTTTTGTATTTCTTGATGTTGTATTGCCATTAGTCGGTGCTCTTCAAGTTTTCTTAGTTGCAATAGTCGGTCCTTTCTTCCTTGTTCGACATCGACATGTAGGATCTCTGTGATAATAGGTGTCTATTGTCAGAAGTGTAGGGGAACTACTACTTCTTGTCCATAGACTAGTCGAAAAGGAGTTTGGTCGGTCAAATGTTTATATGCTATTCTGTATGCCCATAATACTGCAGGTATTTTCTTGTCCCAGTCGTCCTTATCAGTATTACATATTTTATTTAGTCCTCTTGTTAATGTTTTATTAAATGATTCAATTGCTCCATTCGAGTGAGGATGGTATGTTGTGCTCCGACGATGGTCGATTTGGAACTAGTTGGTTAGGGGTTTAATAGTTCTATTAATGAAGTGTGTTCCCTGGTCGCTAATTAGAGTTAGTGAACATCCAAATATAGTGATGATATTCTCATAGATAAACTTAGAACCTATCTCACTAGAACATGTGTCGACTGGTTCAGCCTCTGCCCATTTAGTGACATATTCGACTGTAGTTATGATATACCTTGCACCTGTCCTTTTTGCTGGTATAGGAAACGGTCTTATGAAGTCTATGGCTCATATTTCAAATGTCAAACTTGGGTTCACTGATATCAAAGACATTTCGGTACTAGGCAGGGGTCGACCTAGTCATTGACATCTGTCACATCGACCGAAAATTTTTTTGCAATCTCTGTGGAGTGTCGGCCACCATAACCCTGATTGTTGGATTTTCTTTGCAGTTGTGTCTGCCTGGAAATGTCCTCCTGCAGGTCCATAATCTGCTTCATGCATAATGTTGTCTCGTTAGTGTTCTAGTACACACCTTCTGAGGATGTCATCTAATCCTATTTTGTATAAGAATCCATTTATAAGACTGTATGGTGTAGCCTTCATAGCTAAGATCTGTTTTTTCTTTGTACTCATTCCTTCTAGTGCATGTCCATCTTCCAAGAGCTAGGCTATTTATTCTAATTCTTCTGGGATTGCTTCTATCCGAAATAGATGTGCATCAGGTAAGTCATCGTCGACTCCTGTCGGTTCTTATCCTGTGTCGATTTGGGAAAAATGGTCAGGACCGACATTTAACTTACCTGGTCTAACAACAACTTTGAATTCGAATTCTTGGAATAATAGTAGCCATCGACAAATCCTTCCATGATGTAGTGGTTTATTGACAAGATATTTAAGTTCTTGATGGTTTTTATAGAATATAAATGGGTTAGCTAAAAGATAATGTCGATATTTTTGTAGTGCAAAGACCATTCCTAGTGATTTTCTTTCTGTTGTCGAATAGTTTCTCTCAGCCTTGTTTAATTTTCTGCTACTATAAACTATAGGATAATCCATGCCATCAACTCTTGGTTGAGTTAATATTGCTCCTATTGCTAGGCCTGATGCATGAATGTGAACATGGAATTTGATCGACCAGTTTGAAAACCTTAGGATTGGTGCTTCGACTAGTTTTCTTTTTAATTTCTTGAATGATATGTGGCACTCCTCTATCCAGTTGAACTCTTGATCTTCCCTTAATAGTTCTTCAAATGGATAGGTCATATCTGAATAATATCTAATGAATTTTCTGTAATAACCTATGTGGCCAAGTAGCACCCTGACTTGTTTTGGGTTTACTAGTGGTTTTAGGTTTAGGATAATTTTGATCTTTGCAATGTCAACCTTAATACCTTCCTTACAGACAATGTGCCCTCATAATATCCCTATGGGGGTCACAAATATGCATTTCTTGATGTTTAGGGAGAGTTGAATTTGTCGACATCTCTCCAACATAAGTCTGAGCCATTTGCAATGATCCTTTAACATGGAGTATATTGTCCAATCATCAAAGTATACTACCATGGTCTATTAAATATATTCCTGAAATGTTTTGACAACAATCCTAGAAAATATTGTCTCTTTGTATTTGTGAGCTATTTTATATGGCCTTTTCTTGACAAGTCGAACATCAGGTTTAGTGTCAATCTTCATTTCTCCCATTTCGTGGACTAAGCCTTTGAGGTCTTTATAATCTATGGAAAATACGTCTTGGAACTCTTTTAATAAGTTCACTATCTCTGTGGTCTGCTCTTCACTCCAATAGTCACCAATCTTTGCAATTTTTGGTCGATCATAATTTGAGATGTCAAATTCTCTAGTTTTCACTTTAGCATCTAGCCATTCTAGTGCTTTGGCTTCATTGATTGGTTGACTTCCTTCCTTGAACTATGAGAATGTGGCAAGGAAGTGGGCTGCAGTCATTCTTTCGGTATCCTATTTGTCGGTTGTTTCCACTTTAAGGATTGTACAAATAGGTTTGGTCGTTTCGACATGGTTTGATTTCCATCTAAATCTTTTCCCTTCTGTATTTTCATTTTCTAACTGTAGTCTTATCGACTGTGGTTTTGTCCTTGTTTGTATATTGTTGCATTTCATTGTTTGTTGGTTATCTTTTAAGGGTGTGTTTTCAGTCGGCTATATATATTCTTTAATCTGTTTTGTTGTTTTGACCAAGTTTTCATTTTGTGGTATAAAGTTGAAATGTTTAATGAATTTTTCCCTGAGTTCATGCCATAAGAACGTTTCGCCTCTAGCTTCTTCTATTTTATACCACTTGTTTGGTAAGTCAGAGAGGGTTTATGGGAACAGGTGAGGCCATGCTCATTCATCCTTGTATCTAAGTCTTCTCCACTCTTTTTCGCATGTCTTAATATGATCTTCTGGGTTCTGTCCTTGAGTGAATATAGGTATCTGAGCTTGTTGGGTTAACTTCTTTCCTCCAAACATTTTGAAAAAGTAAGTCAAAGATATTGTCCAGGTCTGCAATCTTGTCTGATGGGTATCCCACCATCTAGCAGCTTGTCCTGTAAAAGTTTCTACTAGGCTTCAAAGTCGACCATGTTCACCAATATTTTTGGAAACTTGTTCTACATGCATGACTTGTGACTCCCTTTCCTTATATCTTGGTATTTTTGTAGTATTTACATTAGTAGGTTGTAAGGTAGGGTATTCCCTAATTTTCTTCTCAAATATTTTTGGGACAATGGACACTATGAAGAACTATTGGGTGTGCTTTTTCTACACTTTTTGAATAGTCCAACACCCTCTTGCTTGTGTTTCGTAGTTCTCAATCTCCCAATCATATAATTTTGCCTCTGAATTATAACCAACTGAGTCTTAGTTGCCTAAATGAAGTTCTCCATGGATATTGGGTTCTGTATAATCTGCATTGTTTTGAATTTGGTAGAGTTGTCAGATGTCGACTTTGTCATAAATAGGTTCAGTCCAATGTTCTCCTTGAGATGGATGAATGGGTACAATGACCTTTTTTCCATTCCCTTTTAACTTGATTCTCTCCTTGTCTAGGGATATCGATGCTTTCATCTTTCTACCCCAAGGTCGACCTACTAACGCTGGAAAGGAACTGGATCCTTCCTTAGGGTCAATGATTTCAAAGTCGACCTTGGTCGTGATTCCTTTTATAGTTGTGTCAACATTTTTCCAGACCCCAATAGGTTCAATTAGGCCCTGGTTAGCTAGTTCCAGGTAAATTCCTGACTCAGAGAGTCAAGGTCTACCCATTTGTTACCAAGTGTCACGAGTCATGATGTTTACTTGCGATCCAAAGTCGAGAACTACTTGTCGGACATGGTATCCTTCGATTTCCAGGTCGACAAGTGGGTCGGCATCTCCTTTATCTTCTTTATTTAAGCCGCAAATGTTCTTTGTTTGTTTTTAAAAGTTGTTACATTTTATTTCATATAGAAAATCGATGAACTGAGATACTAAGTTGTCTTTTTGTATGAGCTGGATTAATTCATTTATTTTGTTATGTCGATTGTCATTAGCTTGTTCTTGTCGTGCAAATTCTTTGAATACATTGGTTGCTTCTTTGTATGTTTGTTTTTCTTTAAGTGGGTCAGGATAGACATTTTTCTCTTTTATTTTGTTGATTCTTGGGTTATCACTTCCTATTTTTGTTCCTTGTCGAGTTACAATATGCAAATTTGTTTGTGTTTATTACATCATTTTTTTGCACACACGACAAGACATTAACATTTTTATTTGTATTTATTTTTTCCAACATGATAGGGAAATCCTCTATTGAGTGATCCCCTACTCCACAATGAGTACAAAATTTGGGGTCAATTCTGTCTTTATATGGACAGTCTGCATACCGATGTACCGCCTTATAACATGTAAAGCACTGGATGGGTCAACGCGGTTGGTTGTCGCGATTCCCAGGGAATCGACCTCTTCCTCTATATCCTCCACGTTGATTGTCATATCGACGCTTGTATCTTTGGCCTTCATATCTCTGACCATTATGATCGTTTGGTAAATTGTTTTTCTCATTATGTTGCGCAACTGCGTTGGTTTGGTAGATTGCATGATAATTTTGTCGGTTATTCAGGTTCAAATGGCAGTCGGCTGTATTATGATTTTTAGTTTCGCAGATTGCACACCAGGATGCCTTGCCATTCTTCATGTTGAACGGGCATTATTTTGTCAAGTGGTCCCCGTGCTCCTGGAAAATGTCACAAAAATATTTTGTCTGTACGAATCAAACGTCCTATCAGCTGTATTCTTGTCGACAGTTGTCTTTGGAGTGTCTATCCGTCGAGCACTTAGAGCACCAGATCTCCTGATTCTTGAGGTTTAACTCCTTTAAATACTTTTGTACACTCTCCAGCTATTCTTCCAATCTGTGGTCAATGGAGTAAGCGGGTATGTCCTCATCCATCTCCACTTGGAGAGATTTTGTGAGCGCATCTTCGTAAGATTTGAATGTTTCCAGATTGATGTGTTGACAGAATTTCTAAGATAACCTTGCAAGAAACCACTAGATTAGTAATTGTTCATATATAACATAGTCAAGCTGGCTCAGAAGGTCTTTCCATCGCTTATCATAGATGCAGACAGTTTCCCCTAGCTTCTATGATGTTGTTTTTAGTTTTTTTGCTGCCAAGTGTTTGGCATTTGGAGTTTTGAAAAATGATAGAAATTGTGCCTTGATCTCGGCTTTGGTTGCTCTAAGTTGTCTTTCCGAAAAGGTCATTAACCAAGTCAATGCCCTTTTCCTCAAGGCACCGACGAACTGTTCCATTTGTTTATATTCGAACCAATGTTGTAATCTCACAGATCACATAAGGTTACCAATAATACATACTAAAACATACATATAAATAGAGACAAGAGATAAGAGATAAGAACAAGTAGGTGAAATAACAGATTATATTACATGAATGAGTCCATACAACACAGAGAACTAAACTGAGTTCTCATCTAGCTCAACAGCCTAATATATATGATTACAAAATAGTTACAAAATAACTACCTGTCGGTTCGATGAACCGACACGACCTTAGGTGGCTGACCTAATCTCTAGTTTAGTCGACCGACCGACTTAGTCAGTTGATCGACTAAGTCAGCTCATCGACTTAGTCAGCTGATCGGCTAAGTCGGCTATCGTTCAAGTCGACTTATCGACTTACGCCTTCTATAGATATCATATAAATCAAGCTCCTGCGAATGATAGAAATTCATTAACTTTAGTTTTAATTAGTAAATGCATTTTCCAAAATTAAATCACTTAACTAGGAATTCATAATTTTTGTGCTTAATCTTACTAGTCAAATTAGTTTTACATGTCCAAGGATAAGTTTATAAAAAGCTGTTGAGAGGGGTAAATCTAGAAGTCGACCATCTTGTAGATATTTTTCCATAACTCGTCCCAAAAGATGAAAACTATCTTGAAATGGAGGAATATGTATTAGGTGGACATGGAGGAGGAAATAAGCCAAGAGGTTCTTGAACAAAGTCTGCATTTCCACCTGTGCACTCTTTATTAATTTTATCCAAATATGAAGAGGACTAAATTTCTCCATCAGACCTCTCGACTTCGCTATCTATAGTAGACACAGTAGGAGAAGAAGTTGTCCTCCACATGCCAAGTGCACTCTTTTGCAATTCATGGCTCATAAGTGTGTAGAACTCTAAAGTTGTACCTAGACCTATGCCAACCTCCCCAAAATATTTGACCTATAAGACTGTCTTTTGATTAGAATACATTTCCATTACCTTTGCAGTTGAATCCAATATACAACCTCTTGAGACATGAACCTTTTGACATTGCAATCTGCCAACACGCAACTCTCTTTCATTGGCAACATTTGTATTGTCAACACTCTGTTGTTGTTGCAAGAGTTGTAAGGAACGAGATAATCCAAAGGCAGTAGAGTGAAAATATTGCCTCCTTGTCTCAAAAGGAAATAAGAAGGGGCATGCTTTAGTCAGTTGGCAGCACCAAGAAGGTAGACTACCACTACACAATGCCAGGGCATCTTGAATTTGGCATGCCAAATTTGGAGTCAACTTCCTGCTTAAGAAATCTTCTTGTAGAACAACTAGACCTTCCACTTTCAGTTGATCTAATGTAGAAATATTCCCCTCCACAAAGGCATCTGATCTTCCTTCAACCCTTAAACAAGGAGCTAGACGATTCATACCTTCCAACACACGTACTAGCAATAGAATATTATAGGTTGGATTTGATTTTTCTGGATCACATGGAAGCTCTCCTTGCAAAATGCTATCTAGAAGTGATTCCTATTGCCATGATGTTTCAGAGATGGAGCTTCCAATCATAGCATTCTTAGAAGTTTTATGGAGTGAAGAGGTTCTAGATACTCCCACAAAAGCCCTCTTTTCTTTGGAATCATCCCTTTCATATGTAATAGTGTAAACATTGTCCCAAATCCTTCGCCTGGAGCATAATATGATCCATTATACCTTTCATCATCATCTTCATGTGCTACTGCTTGATGTTGGCTTGCTTGATATATTGTTAGTGACCTGTTAAGCTGCTTCCCACATGAAAAAAAGTTCAACCTTGGAGGATCATTCATATTGTTAACAGACAAAGAGTAATGATCTCTACTCCCTTTTCCACCTCTAGAACTAACAGATGCAATCCCAGACATTGTAGTTGCTGCAAAAGACAATGAACCCTTTGAACCAAAAGGGGTTCCTGTCTTGACATCAGTATATTCACCACCTCTATTTAATATGGCTGATTTTCGTCCAGAACCAAAAGATGCTTGTGATTGGACTTTTCCCGCTGAAGAGGCCACACCATCATTGTCAACAACATCTCCAAGCTTAACATCATGCACCATCTCTGTCACACAAGCAGGAAGTGAATCATCCCCAAATACCTAAAGACAGAATGCATCAAGGAGAAAAATGCAAAGATAAATCAGAAAAAATTAGGCATAAAATGTAAGCCAAAAAAATATGCCAACCATTTAAAATTTTCTAGTGAAACTTCATTATTATTTCCAATCATAAGATGATTTTTGTGAAGGTACCTCATGTTCTTCATATTCATCATTGGAAATTTCTTCATCTTCAATTATTAAATCCTCATCAATTTCAATAAGGGAAATATCCAAGTCCTCATCTTGCAAAATATAGACATAAACATTATTCTGGAGAAATGTCCAAACCTGAGTCTTAACCCAAGCACTAAATTTTGTTATTCAATGAAATCTCCTTTCGAGGGAGGGATGGATTGTTAACATGGACAACCTAAACAATGTAACTGAAATACATGTATGGTCAAGTTCAATATGTATCTTTGATGGTATCTGACATATCTTAACCAAACCTTTTGCATGGGGATATGGTCCAGAGAAGCTCATCATAGGCAATTAAGTTTTATTTCATAAAGTGAATATTAGATATTTACTTCCTATAGGATGAATTTAGTAAGGAAAATATTCTAGTGTAATCTAACATCATAAGAAAAGTCTACTTATAGCCAACATCTATTTGAAAAATATTTGCTTTCTGCAAATTGAAAAATAAGTCCCCAACTTTTTTGCCATATCAAGCTTATCCAAGACTCGATAAATCCGCGTAACTATCACACACCACAATTTCAACAACTAGACAGCTAAATGTGTCATTAGAGTTGGTATGTTACATATAGCCAACAATCAAATAGAGGTTCCTTTGTGTGAGCATTTTCATCATGTACATGCATGTCAAATGATAGCCTCATATTTAACCAAATCTATCAAGCTACGTTTGGTTCTTGTTTCCCAAAAAGAAGTTGATGTGGCAGTAATAAGATTAAAGCAAAATTTGTATATCTACTTGACCATTGGTTCTGTATCTATTTGTATATCTGACAATACAAATAATTACCATAATGGCCTAGTTTGTTGGGCTATCATGCAGGTGGCAAGTGTAGAGCTTGGTTTTTTTCCCATGTAGTGAAGATGTGAATCAGTAGTACAAAACAAGTATATATGCATGCAAGCAAGCAAATAGACTAGGAAAAAGCACTTGAATATGCATTCAATTATTTCTAAAATGGAAGTAATTGACATTCAATATTCAATTCTATTAATAAGCAATGGGATATGAGGATGGGTGGATGAATGGCTGGAAGGTAAAAATTAAGAAAACATGTCCTCACACTAAATAACATTATGAATATTCCTCCCAAATACATCCCTCACAAATGAATATTAAGCAAATCATAAATATATTTTCATCATCATCCAATGAAACTTCTCAAATTGAGGATTCACCAATAATTAATAAATCCCTTTCAATAAACACACCTCAGAACCTGAATCCCCCTATGATTGCTTCAGTTGTGAATCCCTGTTAGATGCTCCTCTTTTGCAAGTTGCATTTCTTGTCTGTGGAATTCTTGACTCATCTACAAGGCATTTCAAAACAACTTTTCCCTTCCCTCGAGACGAACTTGCATGTACATCATCCAACACTTTGCTGGAAGAATTCCTAGCTCCCATTGAAGACCTGGATCTTGTGGAAGGACAACGATCAGATGGAGTTGGAGTAGATGTTGATGGGGATGATGTTCTAGCCATGCTAGTTTTCCTAGCACCACTATCACAAGCACCTACATCTGAGGAAGACTTATGCCCTGTATCACTTCGTTGAATTCTGGGCCACATAAATTATTCAACAACAACCAAATTAGCTAGAGGATCAATGAGTATAACATTGGATGCGTAATCATGAAGATACTTTCTCCTTGTGCCCTATAAAGCCGTAGTTTAAAGGGTTGAGCTAAGGCACTCAATCCTGCTGAAATGCTCGCATTTCAACTAGATGATATTGGAGCATGACTCAAGATAACTGGAAAATTTTCTAATGAAGCTAATGTGTTTTGTATTTTGTTGACCAAAAATTTCATAGGAGCTTCTCTTCCTTCCTCGTAATCCAAAGAAAGAGAAACTTCAATAAACAACTTGAATCTTTTAAGTTCATGCTGTCAAAGATTCAACAAATTCATTTCTGTCACATTCTCTTTGGAGAAAGTACCACATGAAAAATAATTGAGAAGATATGGTACAACCCCACTTCCAATAAACTCAAAAGTTGACACACCATCGCCTTTACTAATTTATGCAAGAATATTTGCAACAACACCCTACAATTTCTCTTCGTTAGCAAAGGAAGCATGCCCAATAATTTTACCCTTACCCTTTGATTTAGTTTTTGGATCCAACAAATTGCCATTCAAAATTGTGCACAAGCTTTTCAAATTGAAAAGATTTTCTGTAATTCCAGCATCAATAGCACCCGAATGAGCAAGAAAGTAAGTATCTTTAAAACGTTTATCATGAGCACTAACAGTTGCCCGAAGACCTAAATTAAGGGTTGGAATCAAAGAATCTCTTGAAGATGGAGGTGAACCAGTAGTTCCAGTACTCATACCTTTGGGTTCTTCCATTCCATTTGCTTCACTATTTGATCCACCCGTACGTCGCCTATTACGTCTGGGTTTAGGTGGCGCCCCCATTGAACCATCTTGGTCTTTTCCTGGAAATGGATGAATTGAATTTGTACTTGACTGATTTGATAATATCAGCGTGTCTACAGCATGAACAACACATTCTATGAAAAACGTTTTGGAAAAGATATCAGGCAGTTTTCGCATAAGAACCTCTGCTATTTGTAAGGCAGGTATTAATACTTGTGGATCTTTCCATGCTAGAACTCCTGCTAAAAAGCTGAACACAATAACAATGTTTATAACACAAATTTTACAACCTAACAACTAAATAATTTTGTGATAGTAAACTACATCCATTTAGTACCTCGAAATATTTCTCACTTGAAGTAGAGACTGTAGCATATCAGAAGTACCGAAATACATCAATTTGCTCATAACAGAAAGGAATTTGTGACGAACATGGGAATTCACACTTGAGCCATATACATGTTTCGCCAAATGGTTTACAACTTATATCCTGCAATTCTTCTTTTAAAAATCCAACCAAAAATCTCTAGGATTGATGATTTGTACACTAACCTGTACTAAAAATGGAGAAAGATCTATTCCAAACTGTGCCAAAAGATCTGGTTGATCATGAAATAGTGTTTCTCTGGCAAATATCTCTGGCACAGTTCCACTTGTATCCTATTTATTTGCAGTACTGCTTCCACGAGAATGCTTTCCGAAAGAACTCTTTGATTGTATGCCATAACTAACAGGAGGAAAGATAGCCCCTTGTGGAAATGGTGGGAGAAGCTCATTGATCAAGGAGACAATTTCATACATCTATTTCAAATAGAAAAATTATGCATTTAGAAGCAATATAGTTATACATCTATAGACTATCAGAAATTACTACTTGCTACTAAATAATACAAAAAAAATTTAAGCACAACTAGTATGGATCAGTTCTGTAGAACTTATACATTTGATCTTAGTGTTGGAAAAAATGGCAAATGAACCAAATCAGTAAATGTTACAACTTATTCTTTTCCAAGTCATTTGGACAAATATAAAGCAAGATAACACCATGGCTCTAGAGAAATCCCTCACAAGAATTGAATCAAAAGGATAACTAACATACCTTGGTGAGGATGCCCTGAAGAGGGACCTTGAGGCGAATAGCCACCATATGGAGAAGGATAGGCTCCTGGTGGAGGCCCATGTTGAGGGTAACCATGTGGTGCATTATTCTCTGGTGGAGGATAACCACCCTATCGAGGGTACCCTACAGGAGGATAGCCGGAAGAAGGGTATCCAGAAGGGGGCTATCCAGCAGGGGGATATCCTGCAGGGGGGTATCCCGATGGTGGGTATCTTGATGGTGGGTATCCTGAAGGTGAATGACCATGTAAAATGTTTGAGAACATCCCTTTTTCACTTTCTTCAGCCTCTTGTTGTCCTTTTTCACCTCCTCCCATTCTTCTGTGTCTTACGAACAGAGAAATTAGTGGAAAATAATCAGATCCATGAAACAAATCCTAATGAAATTCAATTTAAGCATCAATACATTTCATAAATAGTTCATATGGTAAGTTCCATCAATCAGTAGGAAATTCTCCAAATATTCCTTTGTTCTTTGAAGTTAATTTCATAAGAACATAACAGATGATAACTTCTCTGGTTCACTTTGGTACATTGACTTAAACAAGAAGATATTTTTGGATGTCAGGACCAATGTACTAGGGACAAGATAATATTCCACCAACCTTAAGAAATGTTGAAATTAGTAGACATTGCAGATATGCAAGTCAACAATATATCAGAAAGCAACTCTTAGAAGCAGAACATAGTCGGACACCAGAAATATGCCCAATGCACTTCACAAATCTGAAATGTTGACAACCTGTCAAACATAGTAAGCAAGTTAACCTCAATAGCAGGACACCAGCAAGCCATTCCGAAAATACATTAATTGGTCTTCAATTCAACCCAATTCTTTCCCTCACATGTAATAGACTTCAACCAAAAAGATACAATTGCAAGAATTTCTATCATATCCACACATTTCTTAGAAGCAATATAAACAATATATATCACTTGATTTTCATTTGTTTGCATTATGGAAATTTGAAGTTCAGACATTAAGGTTTCTTAAACGAAAAGTCTATATGTGTGTATCCTTAGATACAGGTCTCATCCAACCAAGCATACATCTAACCATGTTTTGTGTATGAATACTTTGACTTGAGATAGTATGCTAATATCTTGGCTTCTACCAGCTTTTCCCATAGTATTCTTCTATGTGAGATAAGGAAGGAGGTTAAACAATACTGTTTTGTTTTGAATATTATTTCTCATAAAGTTGTAAATGATTTCCGAAATAACTGTAAGGTGGAAAGCAAGTTAGCTTGTGTGATATCTCACTATTTCCACATCAAATACATTTTAAGTAGTGAGAACAAAAAATAGTTTAATCTTCAAAAATAGAGATATTTATTGGCATACATGTACGTAATAAAAATTCTCTCAAGGGGAGTTGAGGTTGTTCTACGGAAAAGATAAGTCCAGCCTCATATATTCAGTTGTCTAATTCATAAAAATAAGGTGAATGCTGATTTATTAAATTTTTTAGTTTAAGAAAGGGAACAACGCAGGAGGGTGCAAAGGTTTAATAAAGGGAACAATGCATCTACACCATTTGAGTCCCAGGTTTCAGACATGAGAACTTGAAACCGAATCCTAAGATTTGAAAAATCCTTTCCTTTTTCTTTCTTTAACTGTTCAATACGAAGCTTCAAGTATTCTTCAGATTTTCTTTGCCCATCATCTTCTCCAAGAATATATTTTGACTTTAACAAAACATGGAAGGTGAGATCCCTGATACTTCCTCCATAGAGTATAGAACCAACATCATACTTATCAAAAATGCGATAAATGTAGTCTAATGTAGCACAAGTCTTCTGAGAGTCCTAGTCCATGGAATACTTACAATCTCTTTCTGAATTTGACTTGTGTTTTGCTAATTCTTGAAACTCCAAAGCTTCAGTTGCCGAAACTAGATTTAATATATTTGAAGAAAGAAAGCCAAGAACAATATTGGAGTATACAAGGTGAATCTGACAACCATAGCATACAAGCTTCACTTGGAAATCATTAACATCTTTAGCATTTATATCCATCTTCAGCATTTATCATCCATTGTATACTGGGATTTTCTTCTTCATCACTTGAAATTTGCAAGCTTACCCCTGACGGTCCTAACCCCATATATGACCATCCAATAGAGTAGCTTTCAATATACCCACGTCTTCCAACATGGCATTTAAGAAATTAGGACTTATTTTGTAAAATTCACTGGAGTTGCAATGGTAACATAATTTCAAACCATAAACATATGCAGGAAAATTTCAGAAAAATAGTATTGTAAATTTCTTACTTGTTACAATATATATACTATAAACATAACAAGTAATTTCTTTCCTTGTACACTAGTCAGTACTTATACTTGGAAAGTAATTTTATTAGATATACTATAATTTTCAAACACAGGAATTATGCACAATATCTTGAAATGTGTTTGACTAATCATCACATGCTCTAAGTTATAACCCATTTAATTTTTAACAAATGGCAAAGATATTATTTTCCAATCAAATAGTTGTTGCAACAAAAATGAATATTACCTTTTTACCAGCATACCCTTAAGACCTGTAAATTGCTAATCCATTAACTCTAGTTCCCTTCACTAACTTTCAAGTAGACTAAGAAAAACTACCATCTCAAGAACCAAGTAAGTATATTACGAAATATGGATAAAAAGGATAACTGACATACCTTGGTGAGGATGCCCTGAAGAGGGACCTTGAGGCACATAGCCACCATATGGAGAAGGATAGGCTCCTGGTGGAGGTCCATGTTGAGGGTAACCATGTGGTTCATTATGCTCTGATGGAGGATAACCACCCTATGGAGGGTACCTTGCAGGAGGGTAGCTGAAAGAAGGGTATCTAGAAGGGGGGTATCTAGTAGGGGGATATCTTATAGAGGGGTATCTCGACGGTGGGTATCCCGATGGTGGGTATCCTGAAGGTGAGTTCCCATGTAAAATGTTTGAGAAGAACCCTTTGTCACTTTCTTCAGCCTCTTGTCGTCCTTTGTTGCCTCCTCCCGTTCTTCTGTGTCTTGCGAATAGAGAAATTAGTGGAAAAGAATAGGATCCATGAAACAAATCCTAATGAAATTCAATTTAAGGATCAATAAATTTCATAAATAGTTCATTTGGTAAGTTCCATCAATTAGTAGGAAATTATCCAAATATTCCTTTGTTCTTTGAAGTTAATGTCATAAGAAAAGAACAGATGATAACTTCTCTGGTTCACTTTGGTAGAATGACTTAAACAAGCAGATATTTTTCGATGTTAGGACCAATGTCCCAGGGACAAGATAAGATTCCACCAAACTTAATAAATGTTCAAATTAGTAGACACTGCAACTATGCAAGTCAACAATATATCTGGATCTATCCCTTCACTACTAAAAACACACCTAGATGCTAATATTCAAATCTGAAAAATAGGTAAGATGTTCTCTTCAAAAGAATAATAAAACTACTTTTATTTAAAAAAAATTATACTCTGTTTGGGATTTAAATAACTCAACCAACTTCCACCAGCGTATTTCATCTTTCAAATAGATTTAAGGCCTTTTTCGTTCATATTGGTGGGTGTCCATTTGGTTTAACTCTGCTAGTTCTTTTAAAAGAACCCAACAAAACTATAAAAATTTAACACCTTTATTGTTGAAATCTTATTAATCTTTTAAGGGCCATTTATATATGTCTATGACAATTGTTCCCATGGAAACATCATAATTCAATCCATCTGTACTTATATACTCATTTTTCATCTTCCCTTGCTTTGTTGCATATCTTCCCAAGTGGTTGTATTCTAGAAGTAGCTCATGATAGTAACCATGTTGGGATTTTCACTTGATGGTTACATTTGATTAAACACTGTCAAAGACACAAATCAAACAAACATCCTAGGTGAACCTAGTAATCATGACATATGATGCGACTACAGAGAAGCTGTGGAAGGAACAAGAAACTGTACCAGTCAAGAAAAGGCACAATTGAGCACCAAAGGCAAGCGTATTGGTTGTATAGTCATATGGATCAGTCAGTACATGGTTCAGTATAGTTTTACAAGGGGTACACATCCATATAGCCGTATGGATTCATAATGTCATATTGACAGTGCATTCCATACAGGGGGTTGTACAGGGTAGCAACAAAAGCATATTTTTGTTGGGTTTTTGCTTAAGTTTTCCGGGGCAAGTAAAGCTTGTCTTATGAGGGGAAAAATTTGTTAGATTTGTTGTGCATTTTCTCAAGGTCATTTTCCCAAGAAGGGAGCCCTTATAAGGTTGGAAATTATTCAATGAAAATATTATTTGAATGGCAAAAATTGTGCAAGAGTTTAGATCTGCTTTCTTATATTTTCCTTCCACTACAAAAATCTGTTAAGATATTTCAACAGTAAAAATTATTCAGCCAGTTGTAAAAGTTAATTTTCAATAAGGAAATCACTAGGAAATATTTCTGTAGGCCTGCAATAAGTAAAATTTAACATGGTATCCAAGCTTACAGTCTAAAAATAGATCAAATCTAACATCTACAGCAGTAGATCTTGGTGGGTGCTTGAAGGAATAAGCACATAACAGTTATTTTGTTGAGATCTAGTTATGACAACAACCAATATTAGATTTGAAGAAAAGCTAGATGGGGCATCAATACTATCTAGGAAATTGAAAATATGGGGCATCAAAACTAAGTTCTTTAAAAAAAATACAAAAATGCGAAGGAACATCAATACTATCTAGGAAATGTAAAGGAAAAATGATAGCAAGGAAAACACATTTCAGGACAATGCATCAGTAGAAGTGAAATATTTTCAGATTCTATATAAGGAGCTTTGAGGGTAAATATTGTAGATGTAGTTAGGATTTCATCCTAATTTTCTAGGCTTGTGGATTAGGATGTTAATGAAGTGTTGATAGTTGGTTGAAGTAGGGAAGGAGGAGATTAAGCAAGTCTTACACTCTTTTCGAAAAGATAAAACTCTAGGTCCTAATAATTGTACTATAGAATTTTTGCTAAGTTTCTATGATCTTTAGAGGATCTTGGATCTTGTCTTCGTAGTTGAAGAATACGTATTTCAAAGAAGATTATAGGATCCCTTAACTCATTTTTTTTAAAAATTAATCCAAGAGAGGAAATATCTACATCTTTTGAAGACTCAAAGGCCAAATTTGTTTATGTAACATCATCTACAAACTAATATCAAAAGTCAAAGGTCATTGCAAGTACATTGAAAAGTGTACTCTTAAAGGTCATCTCCTAAGAATAGTTTGGGTTCTTAAGTAACAAGTAGATTCCTGATGTAGTATGGGTGGCTCACAAAGGACTTCACTCTATTAAAGTCAGAAAGATGCTAGCAATGGTTATAAAATTTGACTTGTCTAAGGCTTGCAATAGGGTCAACCAGTAATATTTAGATTTTGTCGGTCATTATTTAATTGGATTGAGATATAATCTATACACTATGTTAAACCCTCTAGAGGGTAGAGATCGAGGTGTATTTTGTCTCCATTTCTCTTCCCAAGGTCTCAACAGGATTTTGGGAACACTTGGAAGCTCTAGATAATTGAAGTGGATTAAAATTGGTAGGGTTCTTATTCTTACTCATCTTTTATTTGTTGATGATCTTCTACTTTTTAGGCATGGTTCTATTTGAGAAGAAGACAGAATCAAGGAATCAATATAGCTATATGGTGTGGCTTCAGGGATGGAAATTTAATAATCAAACGTCAGTTATTTCCTTTAATGAGATATGCAGAAGGGTAGATAGCGAATTCTCACAAAGACTTCCCTTCAATATCATAGATTGTAATCAAGGGTTGAAATATTTGGGTTTTGTTCTTTAGGCTAATGATCATGGGTTTAGAATCTAGAAGTGACATTTTTAGAAGATTGAGAAGAGAATATTTAAATGGTGCTCCCATTGGTTATCTGTTGGAGGTAGATTAACAATAATCAAATCAATGTGAACAGCTAATCATCGCCGATCGCCGACAATTTTTATGACTTTGAAAAATTTCGAAATTTTTTTCTTTAATCTTCTTTTCTGTCGCTTCATCGGCTCAACTGTCTCCTATTCTTCGTCGATCGCCGATAGTCAACATCAGAGGTTGTTTCCGCCAAGTGGAGCCGGCGTTTCAGTGGTCTTCGACTGATCTCCACCGAAACTGCGGCTCTCACATCCTCTATCCTCCACCGACAGCCGACGAACCTTAGCGAAATTATGAAATTTTCTGTCGGTTGTCCTCCGTCGGATGGTCATCAGACTAACTCTTTCACTGTGTCAGAGGACGTTCGCACTTAGTTCTCCGATGGTCCGAGGAACGCAATTCTTTTTGCAATTTTCCTCTGATTGTCATCCATCAGGTGACCTTTCGGCTAAGGGATCCACTGCATTGGAAGAACTTCTCACTAAGTTTTTTGATGAGCCGACAATTCTGACACTTAGAAATTTTTTGTGAATTTTCCTGTCATCACCCATTTTCTCCTGGTTTCTTCTGGGAAGTAGGAAACCTGCCTCTGCTAACTATTTCTCATGGCCCTCTGAGGCCCAATTGCTGCAACATAAGCTCTATCACTGCATCTTCATGGCCCATTTAGGCCCATGTTGCAACCATAAGCTCTGATACCATATTGTAACGTCCCCGACCCTCAAACTGGTGAAGAGGACGCTACTATCACCAAACCATCAAAAACCTCCAGGAAAACAGCCCCATGAACATGAACAGGCATATAATGCTCAAACATAAAAACATTAAAACATAAAACATGCTAAGATACATAATCCTTCATATACATAGTAGAAGCAAACATACATTCATTCAAGCATACCACATGTTCATCATATTCATCAAATAGTAAATATAAATGTAGAGGCAAAATAGTCAAGAATACTCATCTGATAAGAACTCGTCCTACAACCAGCTACGTCGCTACAACGTTCCACCCAAACATAAGCCAGCGTGCTCATCAATCTCTCAGCAACACTGCCACCCGCAAGCTGGGCATGATTCTCCAAGGTATAAGGGTCAAGCAGGCTTACACATAGCCAAGGTTACACTAAACAGCCAAGCCAGCATGGTTGGTTTATCAAGCTGTCAAGGAGCTAGGAAAGGATAAATGCTAAGCTGGTGGCCTCAATGGAGGACTAACGATGCCTACACCAGAGCTAACCTGAATTATAAGACATCCACACACCCGACACCAGTAATCAATCTTTTCTCTGCTTCGCAGTCCCTCAGGCCCTGACTTCCCTTTCCAATACTCTTCAAGGGTTGTGGAGAAGAAATCCAACAGTCTAATTCTGTCTGAGTGGCTCCCAACACCAGGTTTCTCAAGCATACCCAGCCTCTAATCCTGCTCTGAACAGTTCGAAGACCAACCACTGCATATCGTAGTAAAACAATCACTTCACAGCTCTGTGAAGCAAAATAAGATAACAGGGTTACAACCCAAACAAAGGGTGAACACAACTCAGGTCGAACAAGATGATTCAGAGTTGTTCTTGGCCCTAGCATCGCTAAAACAAATCAATGGCACCCAAAAGAAGCTTGCACTCACATCAATGAACAACGTGGGGGAAAACCACAACAAGTCACAAACAATGGAGGGAAACCACAGCAAACTACCAAATCAAGGAAAGAACCATAGTCCCAGCTCAACGATGAGGAGACAAAAACATTGCACAGTCCCCAAACGGGAGAGAAGTATGATTCTCAACCTTGGACAGGGGAAAAAGAACTACGCAGACCACAAAATTTGTGAGGGTAATACACATACACATAGTCTAATAATACAGAAGGGAAAATGATCCTATTCACAGGTTAGCGAAATAACATATCCCATCTCACAGTGAAGAACCACAGATACCTTTCACAGTCCGATAGTAAAACAGGGTCAGACTCTTTGCGTGAATAGGGGGGAAAACATAACCACAGACCAACAATCGATGTGAGAGAGGGAAGGACGAACCCCTAGATAATGGATTGTAATCCATTTTATATTCTCTCTGCATGAGGAAAATGAACATCCCATGATCTAAGAGAGTGGATAGATGGTCAACATCCCAAACGGTGCATGAGGAAACCAGTCCCAGCCCGTGCGTGATCAAACCAGTTGGTAGAGGTGCGTGGGGGCAAGCTTGCCACCCACCCCTACCTAGTATTAACCGCCTCAACTAAAATAGGGGTTTAAGGTTTGACACATGTCTTTTCCCCACGGGGTCCAGGTTTATAAATCCCCCCCATTAACCTTATGAATCATGCCCTTTTCATTTAATGTTGCACCGTCGTAGCTAGATGTAGGTTTATTTTAATTGATGTGCATATTTACATGATGCAAAAACTATTATGTGCTTGGTAGCACAATATATCATCGGCAACGATCCCAATTGCCAAAACATAACACAACCAAATCGATTGTGGGGATTTTGCCTTTAGCTCCACACCACGATTAATTACAATATATACATCATGTACCTTTTAATGCATTTAGGGTCAAAACCAGGGGTATTACAGCATAGCCCTTACACAATCATGTCTTCTTCATCTTGAAGTTCAACAATCCCTACACCATGTCCTTCAAAAGAGGTAATGCTCCATAATGTAGGTGACCAAATCTCTTGTGTCAAAGGCTGCACAAGTTGTCAGTATCATGCACTAAATCTCTATGTTTGATTGGTTTAGCAAGTAATTTGTACAAATCACCCTCTTTCACACCTTTGGCCAAGATCATT
>LPNX010886836.1:312789-343870 GCA_001517045.1 Pseudotsuga menziesii | reverse complement strand
TTAACTAGGAAGGTATTCTTTCGACACAATTTTCAGCACTGGTCTTCTTCTCTATATCACTGGATCATGTTCATCTTCAAGTCATCTCTGTCATCAAGTCTTCTTCGTATTCAAGTCATCTTCATCTTCAAGTCATCTGGATCATCATGGGACATCATCACAGGATCTAGATCATCACTCGATCTCGATCAACATCACTGGACTGGATCTGGATCATCACTCGATCTGGATCATCTCTCTGGACTGGATCTGGATCATCACTCGATCTGGATCATCTCTCTGGACTGGATCTGGATCATCACTTGATCTGGATCTCTCGGAGTCATCATAACTGGATCTGGATCATAGCTCGATCTGGATCTCCTCTGGTCATCATCATGTGTGTACTATCTCATCATAGGAAGTTCTATAGAGCCATCCCTTTTTCATGATGGATGTAGTCCCACCACCTGCAGGTCTTCATCATCACTGGCCATACTGTGGAATCCTCAGGACTTATTATGTGCGTCAAAAAACCTTGAAAGAGAATCCCAGGCTGTTACGAGCACACAGCTCTACCTATAGGATCTCCCAGGGCTCCGAATTACATGTGACCTCACCACAAAACCTTGCAAGAGAATCCCAGGCTGTTACGAGCACACAGCTCTACCTATAGGATCTCCCAGGGCTCCGAATTACATGTGACCTCACCACAAAACCTTGCAAGAGAATCCCAGGCTGTTACGAGCACACAGCTCTACCTATAGGATCTCCCAGGGCTCCGAATTACATGTGGTCATGGAAAAACCTCGCAAGAGCATCCCAGGACTGATTACGGGCACATAGCCCAACCTAACGGATCTCCCAGGGAACCGAATTACATGCCATAGGACAAAACCTTGAAAGAGAATCTGCCAGATATCCCAGGGAACCGAATTACATGCCATAGGAAAAACCTCGAAAGACTATCTGCAGATCTCCCAGGGCTCCGAATTACATGTCCTCCCAGAGCAAAATCTCGAAAGAGCATTTTCCAGATGTCCTAGGGCACCAAATTACATGCCATAGGCAAAACCTCGAAAGACCATCTGCAAATCTCCCAGGGCTCCGAATTACATGCTCATCTACACAACCTGATCCACGACCATAGAGTATCAACCTGATACTCACCATACATCATCCTGATGTACTCATGATCATCCTGGTCATCATCACTGCAACATCCTGCTGCATATCATCTGGAGCAACATCCTGAAGCTCATCATCCATGATCATCTTGATCATATAGTGCATCTACCTGATGCATACCAAGTATCTATCATCATACATGATCTACCTGACCATACAATGTATCCACCTGATACATATATAGATACATGGTCCAAGCACACATCATCTAGTGCTTACATCCACAGCCATGTGAAGGATCCCCCTTCCAACATGCTTGGAATGGCTTCAGCAAATGTGTCCATCACTTCTTCCTCGAAGTATCCTCGATCTGAAGCACGCCAAGTCTCTCTCTGAAGTACTCGAACTTCACCCTGGCTAGTGGCTTCGTCAGCACATCTGCAATCTGCTCATCCGTCGCAACATACAGGAGCTTCACAGCTCCTCTCTGCACTATATCCCTGATATAGTGATATTTGATCTCTATGTGTTTCAACCTGTCATGGAACAATGGATTCTCTGACAACTTCACGCAACTCTGGTTGTCACAGTGTATACAAGTAGCATCTAACTAGATATCAAATATCTCAGACAGTAGCTTCCGCAGCCATACTGCCTCACAACTAGCTGAACAAGCTGCGACATACTCTGCTTCAGCTGTACTCAGTGCCACATAGGATTGCTTCCTGCTAAACCAAGAGATCACACCTGATCCCATACTGAAGCAACATCCTGAAGTACTCTTCCTGTCGATGGCACTGCCTGCCCAATATGAATCAACATAACCCTCCAGGTTAATCTTCTGATTCGCATCATACTTGAGCCCATAATCAATTGTACCCTTCAGGTACCTCAGAATATGCTTTGCAACAATCAAGTGAACACTTCTCGGATCTGTCAAATACTAGCTCAAGGTGTTCACTGCAAAGCAAATATCTGGTCTCGTGTTCATCAGGTACATCAATGACCCAATCATTTGATGATACATTGTAGCATCAACCGTCTCTGAAGAAGCATCACTCAATAGCTTCAGGTTCGATGCCATAGGTGTAGCCATAGCCTTGCAGTCCATCATCCCAAGTCTCTTCAGGATCTCTACTGCATACTTCCCTCGTCCAAGGAAGATTCCATCTGTACTCTGCCACACCTCCATACCTAGAACAATAGTGCATCGACACATAACAGGAGCATCACTGGTATTTTGTATTCAACCTTGAAGTAAAGGTTGGAATCCGCTTTACTCTCAGTAAAGTCTAGAGTCATTAGTAATATGCCCATCCTGTCGTACCATGTCGAACTTCAATATATTATGTAGTCACTCCCTCTGAAGCGAAGCATCATACTCCTTCTGTCTTCTGTGCTCTATGCACTGAAAACATTCTGTACCGGAGTGACAAGTAGCTTACTATGCTACTAATATTCTATGTGACCATAGACTTGCATCTTCAACCTTGTAGCAAAGGTTAATATTTTCATCAATCTCATCATGTATGTGTTTCAACTCTTACTGGCTGCAAATGTCTCTTCGTAGTCTAGGCCTTCCTTTTGTGAGAAGCCTCATGCTACGAATCTTGCTTTGTATCCCACGATGTTTCCATCTACTGCATGATGGAACTATGAACTTTTCTTTAGGTCTCGATACTGTGCCCTGACATCATTCTTCTTGAATTGGTCTTCCCTTTCTTCTTGGTGGATGGAAGGTTCTGCATCAATGATGTCACTGCCCTCGTCATATTATTCTTTGTCTTTGAATTGTCGTCCCTTGTTCTTTGGAACAAGTATTCATTCTTCTTTGCTTGTAGGCGATTATGTATGCGATCTTTCCTACAAGTCAAATGCAATTGTATGGTTAGAAACATTTCATAAGGAATATTTATACTAGTAAACATTTATGCATAAATATATGATCATACAACTACTTTAGCCAATACAACATTCATCCATATCTCATTGAAACTTTCTAGATGCCTTCCATCTCTACCAGGACAACATTGAGATTGTGCACTAATCCAATATGTCAGCAAAGAGGTTTCATTCTAGATAAGTAGCAATGGAGAATTTGTATAGCACCATGAGCTACTTACCCATCACATGCATATTAGTTGTATGCTGTCATTAATGCAAACATCCTATCATGCATAATACAACAACTGAATATAAACAAATGCATAACAAAATAATATAATGAAATGACAATTGAATACTTATCTTTATTTGTTTCAAGGGTAGACTCCTTCTTGAGCCTTCAGCTTCATCGTCTTCTTCATTCATAGTCGCATCGTTTCTTATCCAAGTGCTGAGGTGGATAAGAAGTTCTTCAAGAGTTGAGTTCTTCATATTCCTCATTGCTTGAGGGATCTTCTTTTCTTGATCTTCAATTGCTCCCATCTTCTCTTCTATTCTTATGATTCAAGCTTCTTCTTCTTCCCAAAGTTTGCTGAAAGTAATCACTTCCTTCTGGAACACATTCCTTGAATGAATGAATTCCACGATCCTGGGAGGCCATTCAAGGTGGCCATCATCACTTCTGCATTCTTCACTTTTTCTTTTACCACTTCAAGTTGTTCTTTGATTTGAGAGACTCTTATGACTGCATGGTCTCTGCATTCTGGATCTTCACATTCTTCAACTGGTTTCTTTAGGTCATATTATGACTTTGTTCTTCCCTTCAAATAGCTTGAAATTCAGGAAGACCTTCAACAGCATTGCTTGCAATAGGTAGTGCTCTGTAATGCACATGTGCAAGCCTTCTATGCCAAAGCTCATTTGGTTCTACTATGTCATGGATCAAGGCTTGTTCTAGATATCCCTTCAATTTGTACAAGCCTCCTTCTTGTTCTTCAATCACTACCACATCATCGATAGTCTTTCCTTTTGGCCATATGATGACTTGACCATCTATGAATGCAGCCCGCATTCCTTTTGCATCAATGCTGAAATGGAGAGAAGGTTTTTCTTCAATCCTAGCACAAACAATACTTATTTCATTGTTAGAGACTTACCAGAGTCTAGCTTGTATGAATATTCCCCACTACCTTTTATTGGATATTGGTAGTCATCTCCTAGTTTCACCTTGTGAGGTGATTCATGATCTGAGAATCTTACAAAGGATTCCTTCAATCCTGTCATATGTTTGGAAGCCCCACTATCTATAAGGAAATCATCACTTCCATGAATAATGGTACCTGTGAGAGCTGATATCAAAACATATTCATTCTCGCTTGAATAATCTTCACTTTCATGTATGGATCTCTTTCTGGATGGTTCATCATCCTCTGCAGTATGAGCATGATGTCTTCTTTGGCCTCGTCTCCCTCTGAAACTGGAACCTGCATCCTCATGTAGGTGTCCAATCCATTTTCTTCAGAGAGATCATATACTTCCAGGTTTGGAAGTTGTCAACTTCTGCAAGCTTTTAACTAAGCTGATGTGATATATCATATTGAAATGAGAACCTCAAATGGAAATTGCAAAGGATTAGATCTTACCGATTTGAGGTGTCCGTCCTTGTCCCAGAGTTCGTTGATCTAGGGTTTGTCACAGAAACCATAATTTTCAAAACTTGGAATATTTTAGATCTGATTGGATGAACAGATAGATCTCTTCAAATGGAGCTGTCCAATGTACTCCTTTTCTTAAAACAGTGGAGGGAAACTCCCGGAACAGGAAGCCCTAATTTTCTGATTTCTTCTGCAAAAATTCCTGTTACTGTTTCTATGATATCTCTGAAATTGCTGATCCTCTGTGTCTGAAATTTCTCACTGAGGTAACCTCGCATGTCCCTGATCCAACACCATAGGTTTCATCAGAATTGGTTTTATCATTTGGGATTTATGATCATTTTCCCAAGGTGACCTGTTACTGGACTGTTCATAACATCGACGTTGTACGGAATTCCACGTCTCACTGGTTCATATTATGAGTCTAAAATTTGGAAAAAAGAAATTAAAGTCTGTTCCATTTCTGGAACATCTTCAAGAATTCCATTTGGACCTCGGTAGCCCAATATATTGCAGATCTCCCCAGGTGTCCTGTTTATGGATGATTTCTGGAAGAGGATGGAACCCTAACTTGGAGAGATCATATCTCCCAGAATATAGCGAATCAAAGGCTGAACTTTGGACACAGTCTTCATAGATATTTTATATTCGGCCCATGCAATTTTCTGCTTCTGATACTTCTCCAATCTCAGAATATAGTGATTGTACCAAAACTTAGCAGTTTTAGTATTTAGGGTTTCTCCTAGCTAGGGGTCAAACTAGGGTTTGACTTTCCCGGAGATTTACCCAACCAAATTTCTTGATCCAGGTCTATAAATTTTTGTTTTGATGAGGAGAACAATCCTATTCTGGTCTCACCCAAAAATTCCTCTTCTGTAGAAATCCCTAATTTCCACATCGAAACTGAAAATGCTTGAAATTGAATTCTGCATCGACAGAACAATGCACCATTTAATGGAGAGTCATCCTAGCATACTTTTGCTGAAAATATGTGGAGGAAGATCCAGAAAATAGGAAGCCCTAGTTCCTGTAGCTGTACAATGTCTTCTTCTCAGGTTAGCTCTGATACCATGTTAGTTTTTCAACATTTAAGCTAGCATTATGATAAGATCTTTTCACTGAGAGAATAACAAGCACATCAATCACATAAGCACATCACAAGAGACAAGAGACACAAATATTTTAGGAGGGGAAACCATAAATGGAGAAAACCCCTCAACTTCCTCTAAGATAGTATCACCACAAGATGTGAACCCAAAACAGTAAGATGACCTCCCTTCACAACAACAGCCTTCTGTCTTCTGTCAAGCCCAAGTATTTCCCTCTCCAAAGGTGCGCCACACTTGAGAGAGCAAGTGATGTAATTCACAAGTGATAAATAGAGAGACTCTCACTCTCTATTTGTATTCTTCCGTTGACTTGAAGTGCACTCAACCATGTAGGCATAACTTACAATTACTTACTCGAGCCTACACCTTAATTAGTGTATAATAACCCAAGTGCCCCGAAACTGTGGGGACTTACCTAATGACTTGACAAGACTTGTTTACATTAATAATCCTCCTGATCAGAGCATTTGGGTAAGACAATATGACTTAAATACATAATAGAAACATCCCGGAATAAACATCGGGTTACAATATATAAAATACATATAAGAATACATTCCGAAGTTACATATACATCAACAATCATGGCTATGATCTTTGACTACAACTTGTTGATCATCAAAATCAGCCACATGTCTAAGATTTGTCATGGCTAAAACTAAAAAAAGATTCATTGTTAAACCAAGAACATAAAAAGCATCATCTAGCTCAAGAACGTCACTTGATCGCGCATGTTGAATGAGATAGATCCCACTCCAATAACTTGATAAGTGGTATCATTTACTAACTCCACCTATATGTCATCCTCTCATTATTGAACTCTATTGAAGTTCATGTGTCCACATACCACAATCCACTGAGTATGTGTTCACATCCTCTCATTTATGAAAAATTCAGCAAACTGGAAATTGCGTCATTCAGGTAGACAATATTATGATTGGAGATAATCAAAGCCATGGCCAGGAAAGTCTAGGTAAAATATAAAATCATTTAAACATAACCAGGGTTTTCATACCTGATATTCATAATTTATTTCTATTCCAAAGGCGAATCCTTACAAGATGAGTGCCAAGGATTCAATAAATAAAATTAGGGTTTGCAAAGTTTCTCTTCTTTAAATATCCAGTATAAACCGTCGAATTCTTACAAAATGCACATGGACGGAGTTAGAGAATAAAGAGGGATATAGTTTGACTAACCCAAGATAGACAGTAAAGTTTCACCCACCTCGAGTTTCACTCACCTAAGCCACCCAGCCACATTCTCTGATGAAGGTAGCAGATTATTTTCTTAAAAATCAATGCCAACACTTTAGAATCTCCATCAATATGATCTTCCTAAATTACCTAAGCCACCTGGGTTTTGGAATCCAGACTTAGACTAACTACAAATTCCTTCTTAGAGTCATTCAATCCTAGAAAATAGTTCGATCGCAGTCTTCCCTATGAGTTGAGCTCTGGATCTGCAACCCCTTCAAGCTTTGCATTCAAGCAAATGGAAAATATTCCTAACCAGTCTTCTTTAAATATCCATTATAAACCATTGAATTCCTACAAAATGCACATGGACGGAGTTGGAGAAGTATTAAGAACTCGATTCAAATGCTTGAGAGCCTCTTCATCTTTCCCATTCAGAGCATACCCTGCAATCACATTGCTCCACAAAATGACATTCCATTTAGGTATATTGTCAAACACTTTCCTTGCATCCTTAAGAATAGGAACAACAAACATGTTATCCCCACATCCTTTGAGGACTACAATGAGAAAAAAAAACACCGTGCAGTGATCAATTACCCCTAAAGCTGAAATGACAAGAAAACACAGGCATGAAGACTTCAATACATGATCTGAAACACACTATCCATCGGGTTTGGTTATTCAGAAATGAGGCATGCTGCTGATGGCTAATTGAAACTGGGATATCACAGAACAAGCCAAAATTAGAACCAACCAACACTTGCCAATAATAACGTCAAATTTTATTTGATTATAACTTTTTGAGAACGATGAAGGATTGGGAGACTACCATAAGGAGGGTGAGTAAGAGGCACCAGTAAAATAAAATAGGAGAAGAGGCGTATAGAATAAGCTACCAATCAAACAGAGGCATGGCAGCATTAAAATCTCTCATTCCCTTTTTCCTTTTCCTTGAGGGGAGCATGAAAGGGAAAGTAACTGAGGTGGGTGGAGAGCTGTTGGGTTAAGAGTTGATTCTTGATAGAAATGTAAATATATTTTTTTGTTTTTTATATTGTTTTTTTATATAAATTATAAATATTTTTTTTGTTTTTATTATTATTTTATTATATAAATTATATAGTTTTTTTTGTTTTTTAGATATTTTTGTTTTATTTTTATTATTTTATTATATAAATTATGTTAATTTGTTATATATTATATTTTTTTAATAATTATCATATAAGTCATTTAGTTTTATAAATGGAGTAGCCCACGGAGTCGATGATTTGGCTCAGAAATCGGTCGTCGTTGCCACTTTTCAGTTAAATCATTGACTCTGATCGATATTCTCCGGGACGTCGACCAACGATAGCCATAGATGAGGGCCCTACATTCCCTCAAGAACCGGCCATTTGAATGTGCCTCCTGCACATAGACTTACCAAATGCATCTAATGCATGGCAAAAAAAAACACGTCAACTTCGAATCTGTGGGTTGAAGGTATCGTTCGACACCTTCTCTATAATGACATTTACAACAAGTAAACCTCCTTGCAAATTTTAATCACTTCTTCTAATGTCTGCTTCAGTTTTCCTTTGGAGCATGTGAGGAATGTCGATGTGCAAAAACCAGTGACCTTTGCAAATAGTGGCATTGCAGGAGGGTGGTCATGCTTTTCCTACACTGAAATCTCAAAATGCATATGGTTATGAGTGCATAGGCTAGAGATAGTGATAATTGCAAATGTAAAGTGGAAGCAATAACTCTGGTAGCATTGAGGCCTGTAAAAAGCCATAACAACTAGTTATTGATTGGAGTGATGAACACAATATGAGCGGCAAGAACCATACCTTTGAAGCGCTTCGACTGGTCACTATGAGATCCTGAACCGACCTATCGTCTTCAAAAATAGTGTATAGAGTGCAAAAATAGGGGAGTTCTAGCTGGGGTCGAATGATACCTTCATCCCATAGATCCGAAGTTGATGTGTTTTTTTCGCCATGCATTGGATGCATTTGGTAAGTCTACATGGATGAGGCGCATTCGAATGGTTGGTTCTCAAGGGGATGTAGGGATATGATGCTTATAGCTAGGCATCAATAGGGTACTGGTTCTAGTACCTAATTCATAATTGACATAGGAACCTAGTTTTCCTTTGGAACGTGCTTAACCGGGTTTGCTTCAATGGTGCAGCAGGGATAAAGATGGTCAAGAGAAAATTTTTGCAATTGCTTTGTTGGATCTTTGAATATCGAGGTGCGTGGCACCAATATTACTAATAGAAGGTAGACAATTTACAAATTTTACACCTCATTGTCAAATTTGCAATTTTCCATGACACAATTAAAAATGACTAACATAAATGACTAATTCATATTCCTCTAGCTAGTCATTTTTTATGTCATGACTAAATTAGTCGTTTATGTTAGTCATTTTTAACTCTGCCACTTATTATCTAGTTATATTTGTTAACTAGTGAGTAAATTAGTCATTAATTTTAGTCGTTTATAGTTGGGTCAATCAAAATTGCTCATATTTAGTAGTAAATCACTTGAAAAACCCACGATGACTAGAATTTTTAGTCATCTAGTAGCTAATTTCTCATTTTGTACTAGTGGGAAGTCGTCATTTTAATCTTGAGACTAAAGAGTTAGTCACAAAAAAATCCAAGAGAAAAAAATCCATCTTCTGGAATTTTTTGTTTTAGATCTCATTGAGGCCTCGAGCAAGAAGGTATTGAGGCTTTGAAAACTGAATGAAAAGCATGTGTATTAGAATCCATAACTGGAATCACCAACTTCAACACTTGTCAACAAGGAGTCAATTTTCCCTGGACTGGATACTCTATTTTTGGTAACAGTATATATATTATCCTGTCAAGGCTTCTAATGGGAGGGTATTATAGCTACCAAAAGTCATTTGAATACTATATGGCACTTAAGAGGACATAACTGACATGGAAAGCTTCACCAATTGTAACAATGCATCAATCAAGGATTTGAGTTCCTATACCAAATGACCAAAGGAAGAATAGGATTTATCCTTTCCATTTCTAGTACAACTTCAAAGGAAATGAGAAACCACATTAAATTTCAAAAACTTGAATGAAGAGTGAACCATAGTTTAGTCCCCAAAAATGCAAATAAAGTTCACCTAAAACATCCAAAAACTACAAGTCATTTAACATCCAGAATAAATCCAAAATTCGATGCAGAACATGGCCATATTTTATGTATACTATAGTTTCTTATTTCATGGCATACAAAATAGCTCATGTCAACAAATGTGGCAAACCACCTTGTTTCTCCAGCTAGCTCAAGTTCCAAAAGGTACTGCATAAAACTTTGCAGGAATTATTCAAGAAAGCATGTTAATTTGATGTTGTTGTAGTGTGATTAGGTTGTTGTTCTGTGATTAAGTGGGAAATTATTGTCAATTAATCATCTTCCAACTTTAATTTAAAAAAAGTGTCATAATGTTCATAGACTTCCCATCTACTAGTACTTCTGGGTAGATAGAATATTACCCGTGAGACAAAAATGCATTCAGATTAACATAATAAAGCAAGCTTGTCAGAAGACATTGTATGTAGAATGCAATACCTTGTTTTCTTCCATGGAACAGGTATTGTCCTTATGGGTGTAACTGCTGCTCTCCTTGCTACTTCCTTTACTGCTGCAAGCTGATTAGTTCCATTTATAGACCTCAACTCTGCAAGCTTTCCCTGCAACAAGACACACAATCTCTCATCACTACATTTAATAAATTAATAACAAAAAGTTTGACAGGATATATAAAGAATGTAATAATAAATGAACTTAGATCTCTCCTTGTACCTGTCTAAGTGTTGATGACCTCGCAACCATAGATTGCTGGACACGGGCCTTGGAAGTAGCATTTGTGGCACCATTCTTGTTAGAAAATGCACGTTGGCTCTTATTCTACAAGATTCCATAGGTTCTTAGTAGTTGAATCCAATTATAAACATTAGCATAAATTTCACATGATAAAATGAACACAAATATGATATTGGTACCTACCGGAGTTTGTTGCTTCCTTGTCTTTTGATTGGTTTTCTTTGACATATTTATAATGCCATCTGCATTTTCCCAAAAAAAATCCAACATTGAACATCACGTCAATTGATTAACTTCAAATTGGATAGGCACACACTAGCTAGGATGCAAGAGTATTAACAACAATAATTAAGGAAACCTTGAAGCAATTGTATTATTACGAGTGAATGCATGCTATATCACTACTAATGTGATCTTAATCTCTGAACTTCAAATGTGGGTTATTGAACACTATCCTAGATTACCTTTGACCAATGCACATGAAACGGTAAGGCTTTCCATTTGGCATTATGGCCTTACTTGTGCTTGGTGAAATAGAATCCAATATAGTATGCTTTGAAACATCAATCCTTCCTTAACACTAATTGGTCACGATCACAAGCCTATGAAAGAAAGGGTGATACTTGGCCTTAGCATTGAAATATATCACTTGAATGATGGCTTCAACTAGGCTCGAGAAATCTTATCATTCAAGAAAAATTGAGCTAATAGAGAGATTTGAGCTATTTGAGATTATTAAGGAAATATTCAAATTTCAGCTAGACCAATACATTTTTTAATTGTTTCCTTGGCATTTCTATTTGCTCTAGTGAAATCATGCTTTGAAAATTCTAGGGGTTCTATAACTTTTTAAATTTCAAACAAAAATATTTTTATTTTTGTTCTACTCTTTTATTTCAATAACATTAGAAACATCCTAGATTGTTATGTGTTTTCGATGTTCTACTCTTTTGCCGTAACTTACATCTTCCTATGGAAAAATTAAATGGAGGTCAACATGGGTTGGGTTATATGGTAAATTCAGGGAATTTTCTACCCCCACCAAGGTTCAAATCCTACTAGAGACACATTTCATCCCTCCAGATTGGTCTCACCCATGCAAGCAGTATCTCACAAGGGATTGGGGAGAGGTGCAAGTCATGGGAAACTTTGGTGGAATATAAAATCCTACCATGGCTTCTTATCTAAAAGCATATTTCTAAAATATAGAGTGTTGTAAAAGGATATGTTGCATTGTAATATTCCCATATCGAGTATGGGCACACTTTCCATGTAGCAATGATGGGAAGCATTTTGTTATAAAATAAAATGGAAGATGAATATCAGTCCGTGTAGCCCCAAATGAGACTACAGCAATAAATTCCTAGAGCAGGTACCACTAAAATACATTGCTCTATATGTGAAGAAAGTAATAAGGGAAAAATTAAAAAGTAGTAGGGGTTCCCATAATTGAGTGTACATCCTTTGTAATCACCCTTTTTACTGTAGCTACACCTAAGTTTACAAGCATCTTTTGGGCATATGTTGTTATAGAGTGAGATGATATAAATGTTTGTTCAAAGAAAAATGAACTTCACATGGCCAAAAACTATGTTACACTTCCCGGTTCTCATGTTAATAATCACTACACATCAATGACCTCCTAGGTGAATGAATCATATACTGTGTATCCATATAAGGAGGTATTCTACTACAGAGAGGAAGTTTTCAAGTAAGCATTTCATGAACATGTCTAACATACAAGTAGGGAGGAGGTAGATAAAGAAATTTAGAGTTTTTTATGGCCAATGGTTTGTCTTGATAGTTTTCAGGCCAATGAAAAAATAACTTTGTGATGTGTAGAAAAAGTAATATGGGTCCAAAGATAAAACAATCCAAAGAAAAAACAATTGCATAATTTATGTTTCTTATAAGGAAGTTTTCCTATAATTGAAAGGCTGCCTCAAAAAAGTGCTATTATTTTATGTGATTTAACTTATGTCTCAATTAGCAACGTTATAATGTATAGGAAATGTCTATTGGAGATTGAGTAATTTAAGAAGCAAGAGAAAGAACTCATGGAACATGGAACAATGAAATTGTCTGCATATTCTTTGTTTCTTTTATGTTAGTCCCAAAAAGATAAAAGTATCCTTTGCCTAGGATTGATGATTTGTTTGGATAATATGAGGATGCAGAAGTGGATTTGTAGTCCAAATACATAAAGTTTGGATTTGGAAGCAAGATTTCATGGAAGAAAGTGAGGATTGCGTGATTGGTTAATTGCCATTAAGCTTATGTTAAAATTCAACTACATTTAAAGAAGAAAAATGATTGTAAGAAGAACAATGCAGCAACAATATATTAGATGATGGAATAATACAGTATGCAACCTCACATACCATAATAGGTCATCTAACAACTATAGTGCTTCTTCCAGTACATAATGATGAGGCACTAACTTGCTATGTATTCAATTAATGTAGAACAAATGCCTCAGCAAAATATCTGCAACTGAGGATTTAGTAAGCTTTCATTCAATAAGGCATCAATAAGGCAACCACAAGCAAGGGACCTACAGAGCATACATCCACTTATAAGCATTTGTCATGCTTCTCCAATATGGAATGATACAACATTAACCTACTATGTATTCAATTAATGTTGAACAAACACCTCAACAAAATATCTGCAAGACTGCAACTGTGGTTTAGTAATATTTCATTTAAGAAGGCATCAATAACAGAAACATAAGCAAGGGACCTACAAATCACACAGCCATTTCTAAGTAATGTTAGTACCAGAATGAGGAAGGCTGGTGTCCTTGCAACACAAGGACTTGCACCCCAAAGCTAGATTCCCTTTGGAGCATCTATACTGAGGAAGATTTTGCTGGGTTTTTCCCTTTAGGGTTTTCCCAGGATAAATCTTTGTGTTCCTTTTATATGGTTGTTCTTGTCTATCTTTTAGTGATCCTGTTTGTATGCTTTTGTTATGAAATCGAAATGAAATACTAATGATCTAGCTTAGCATATGAAAATTTAACATGAAGTGATATCCAAAGATCTGGAATGGACGTTTCTTATGGAGAGAAATTCCTATGGATTGGGGTACCACAACAGACAGCTTGACTCCAAAAATCAATCCTTTCCTATATGCAAGAGAAACCAAATATCTAAAACTAAAGGATCTTGATTCGTACCTTATTCTAGATGGTTGATGTAGATCCTCGTTGAGCTTTTCCACTCCCACTTGTATTGGCAATTTGCTTCCTCAACATTCAATAAAAAAGACAAGCATTCTATATATAATTGTGTTAGACCTACTCTAGCATATATAATCAATAACATATAATCCTTTAAAAGAATCCATGGATCAAATACTCATTCAAATATGCATTATTGGACAGGAAAAGATATTTCTATTGATATAAAACAGAGATTACAATAGTGACAACCTCTATTGGCATGTATGCGAATCAGAGAAACTGAGTCCCCCACTTGGGCCTCCACCACTTCAATCCTCCATCTATCGATAGCAAGCTCACAAGCAAAAGGCAACCTTGGGAGGAAACAAAGTGCTCCAAGGGAAAAAGGGATGCAGACTCAAGTATAAGTTCTGGAAACAATGGACTATAGTTCCTTGCTCTTCAATTCCTCTCCCTTCAATGTATCCAAAGGGTTCCTTATATAGCTCTTCAATGGGGTAATGAAAGGTTGAATCCAAGCGATCTCAAGGCATATGGAAGGCCAAGAGATAAGTGACTCAGATCCACATCAACGAAAACTCCAAAATCATTTGGCCTTTTGCACACATCCCGATGTACGTGGGTTTAAGGGTCAAATCTGCATATATACACGAGAAAGGGATTAAAAGTTGCATATGGAAATTATTGCATGTTTTTAGGGATGATCTTGGAAACATAAAAGGTACAAAAATGGTCCATGGGGTATAGGGGGTCTGCAGAGGGATAGGGAAGGCCATAAAGGTGTGATTCACCATGTGTGGTAAAATGAGCTATAACAGATGCCCCCTAATGTGTGAGGTCAAACGGGTCATATGATGGCCGAAATACATTATAAGTCCACCCCAGAAGTGGAGTGATGAAGAACCCAGTGGAAGAACCAACCATCCAATCAGTACAATACAATGATCAAACTCTGTACATAACTGGAAGTAGATATAGCAATCCCGGATACATGAGAGTACAATGGCCCTGAATAGGCATGATACAAAATATGACATGTGTGGTCATCGCCACGTACAAAATAGATAACTCAGAATCTCCATGATGAACATATACAAAGGATGATGATCTCCATGAAAGCTGAATATATACAATGGATCAAGATCTCCATAATGGCTAGAAATATCTGACATATACTAGAATCACGTCATGAGAGCTGAAATGTCATGAACACTGGCACGATCAAGGAGGTAGCATATAAGAGATGCCACGAATCTAGAAGGTCTTCTACACAAACTACTACAAGTACATGTCCTAATATGTGAAAAGAGGTGTCAAGGTCGAACATAGTAGTCCATCATCTGATTACCGGTCATTGATGTATACTGTTAATAGATGCGAGATCACCCACCAATAATGAAATTGGGAATCAAGGTACTAGAGTGAAAACTAACAAGTGTGAATAAATGTGTTGAGGTCGAACACTTGAGAGAATCCATCGATCAGGGGACATTCGTGTATTCCCAAAAACTGTCGATGGCGAGAGAACCTGCCATTGATGATTGCAAGTCTCAAGGCACTCAAAAATGACTCTAGATTCCTATCCTAGAATAAATGATCTAAAGTCAATGGGATGAAATCCGCTGGAAGGAGGGAATTAAAGCATCCCCCATCATCCAACACGAGGTACTCAGTAAAGATATATAATGTGGAAGGACTCGATCATAATGTGCATGAACCAGTAACTATACCGAGAATGGCCGACATGCAAAGTCAAGATAACTGAGGAATGGCTGAATCAGGCTTCAAATTCCTTCGAACAACAGCATAAAGGAAAATGGTGATTGAATGTAGGAAACATAGACTCGATATAAAAAACTGGGACATCTCTGCAACACAGGAGGCATCGACAGAGGCTCCATAGGGACTGGAAGCTTAACCAGCCGATGGAGATAAACCCATAGAAATGAGTACAACTCCTAAATTCAAACTATTAACCCAACCAATGGATGTAATATACGGTGCTCTATTTGAAGGTGACACGACTCGACTGCTGCCAAAGATAACATCTTTTCTTGTCCATCTTTTTGGTTTTTTGATTTTGTTTTTGGACTTTTTCAAATATTTTGAAAAGCTTGAAAAATAATAAAAGTGCTTTATTGTTACAGACTAGGAGGAGATGAGTGTCAATGGGAAAACAAACTAGTTCCAAGCAGCGGAACATACCTATGCTCAATGCAAGGACACAAGTGTAGGATAACGACACTCGGGGGAAAGTCCCCTCCCGATAAAAATGGGGAATCAAGCTGCAAAGGATATATCAAATGGCTCTGTGTGGCTAGACATGAGACAATCTCAGGTTATATAGCTGATAATCAAAGTCAAGGAAGCCGACATAAGGCTCAATAAGGCAAGAAAAACACATGATAATGTAATTAGAACTTGACAAAAGGGAGTCCCAGGGAAATGGCCAGCATAAAGGTCAAGAGGAGTATGAAGCTCTTGATGAAAGTCATGGAAGTACTATACAAAGGACTCCCGGACCTAAGAGAGGACTCACACCCATGTATAGGAAAGCTCTACCATTCACATAATACCACTTCTAATAATAGCATGAAGGTTCTATGATACAATGGAATGGGTTCGTACCTAAGGTTAAGATGGAACAGACATAAGGAAATGCATAAGTGCAAGCGCATGTGATATCCTAACCTATATGCCAGTTCAAACGTAATACCTATGATAGGAATGAATGGGTCAAAACGTCGGAGAGAGTGTACAAAAATTGGACCCTACATGACAACCATATTAGTCCAAAACAAACCAAAATAGTCAATAAAGAATCGAAACTATAGGATATAGGGATGAATGATCTTGAGAACTACATCTAAAGGAAACAATGTGGTGAACGATGGGAAATAAAAAGGAAAGTAAGGTGTACACCCAACGTTCACGCATCCACTACCACCCTCGTGAGGGTGACCACCGGTGTAAAGACTGAGATAATGGAGTCAACATCCTCCACAAATGGAGTAGAGGGTGGAATATGACCACTCCCAAATCTATGAGCACAGTAAGGGGCTATGATGCCCCCAATTCTGACACCAGGGTCCATACTAGGACCAAGGACGGGTGATAAGATACTAGGCATGCCGAAAATAAAAGGACCCGAACTCAAGAGAGCATAGATATACTCAAGTAACCCCAATCCCAAAGGCCAACTAGTGCCCAAAGAGCACACTCCTAAGAAAATATATAGCCAAAAATACAAGAAAACCAAAGGGAGGATATGTGAGCTCCCAAATGCAGCAGTTATGTCTCACCTAGGAGAGGCTCGAAACTCCAATACACTACAAGCGGAGGTATGTAACCAATTATAGTGGCCCTCATCTTCAATACATAAAGCGATGGTGTTTTCTGACCTCTACCTAGCTAGGACACCTATAAAATAACCTCTGCAAGTACCCCCTAGGATAACCTAGGTAAGGAAACTAAGGTCACCCCAATATAACCAATGCTCAGGTGGACAGTCACAGGCGGGATCAACCATATGGGCAGGCTAGCAAACCCCAAAACTCTCGAAAGAGCCCCCAGATACGAATACAATCCTGGAAATATATCTGGTGCTACTCAGTTATGACTAGGGGTCATCCCAATCATTAACCACTCACACTGCCTCATGCTTAACTCCCTTGTAAGAGGAGGATCCTGAGAAACACTAATTATACCAAGGAATTTCACACTCTTACCTAGATAGACACATACATGTTTTGTTTAGTGGTCTTGGAGAATTTACTCACAATGAACTATTCCAAGACCCTAAAACCTAGTCTTGTTGGTGCACCCTATAAAAGAAAAGAGTGTAATTCATTTTATTATGCGTTGATTTTAATTGGCTATAATTACTCAAAGGGAAATGGCCGTGCAACTAATGACATTATGACTCAATAGTGAAATAAATATGCACACCATAATAAACAATGCTAAGTGCAATCTTTGTCAAATGAAAAATAGGGTATGCCACTACATGAGATGCATAAAAACTTCCTTCGATGTCAATGCAATCCTTCCTATATGAAATCCTAAATACAACTCTCATCCAAGCAATCCAATGCAAGTACCTCCTCAAATCCATATCTAATATGCAACTAAGAGTGCAACTACTTTGTATTTTTCAATATAAAAGAATGAAAAATGAAATAAAGGTCATCTAAAAGTCTTAGTCTCTGCAGCAAGTATAAAACACAAGCCCAGCAAGACATCGAGACAAAAAAGAGTAATGCACTAATGGAAAAACAAAAAGGATAAATGACTAAAACTACTTTCAAAGAAAAATCAATGAAAAGGTGGTCTCTGGTCATAAAAGAAGCATCCAACAGACAACATTAGACACAAGGAAGACCCAACCACACTCACAACCCACCCAACAACTTCCCACAACATCAAACTCACCAAAAGGGAGGAAGTATGTGACTGTTTAAAGAACAACTATGTATATATGTGACTTTTGGCTAAAAACCTACATGTATATGTGGATTTTGGCCAAAAACCTGCATGTATACGTGACTTTTGTCCAAAAATTCGCGTATGTACGCGACTTTTAGCCAAAAACTTGTGTATAGAGAGAAGACAGTGGTAAAAAGCAGGACAAGGGTCAAACCAATAAAGGGGAGTGTCAATGGATGAACATACTATAAAATGCAACACATAAACAAGGAGAAACAAAGAGCAAGTCAAGAATATCAAGCACATTATGCCCCCAAACCCTAAAGAAAAACAAGGAACATCCCCAGCGAAGTCACCAATTCTGTTACGGAGAGAAATTCCTATGGCTTGGGGTACCACAATAGACAGCTCGACTCTAGAAATCAATCCTTTCCTACATGCAAGAGAAACCAAATATCTAACACTAAAGGATCTCGATTCGTACCTTATTCTGAATGGTTGATGAAGATCCTCGTTGAGCTTTTCCACTCCTACTTGTATTGGCAATCTGCTTCCTCAACATTCAGCAAACAAGACAAGCATGCTATATATAATTGTGTTAGACCTACTCTAGCATATATAATCAATAACATATAATCATTTAAAAGAATCCATGGATCAAATACACATTATTGGACAATAAAATATATTTCTATTGATATAAAATAGAGATTACAATAGTGACAACCTCTGTCAGCATGTTTGCAAATCGGATACTAAGTCCCCCACTTGGGCCTCCACCACTTCCATCCTCCATCTCTCGATAGCAAGCTCACAAGCAAAAGGCAAGCTTGGGAAGAACACAAAGTGCTCCAAGGGACAAAGTGATACAGACTCAAGTATAATTTCTGGCAACAATGGACTATAGTTTTCTTGCTCTTCAATTCCTCTCCCTTTAATGTATCTAAAGAGTTCCTTATATAGCTCTTCAATGGGGTAATGAAAGGTCAAATCCGAGCGATCTCAAGGCATATGAAAGGCCAAGAGACAAGTGACTCAGATCCACATCAAGGAAAACCCCAAAATCATTTGGCCTTTTGCACACATACCGATGTACGTAGGTTTAAGGGTCAAATCCACGTATATACACGAGAAAGGGATTAAAACTCGCATATGGAAATTATTGCATGTTTTTAGGGATGATATTGGAAACATCAAAGGTACAAAAATTGTCCATGGGGTCTAAGGAGTCTACAGAGGGACAAACAAGGCCATAAAGGTGTGATTCACCATGTGTGGTAAAATCAACTGTAACAACATTCTATGCCATTATAATGTGTGATCGCAACTCATGCATTCTGACTTATTCCTTGACTATCTGTTGAACTAATTCTAGTCATACATTAACTTTAATTGAAATATGTAGCAGCTAGGATGGTAACGCTAATTGTTATCAAGTAGTGTCCAATATGTTTTTTCATTCATACATAGTTAACATTAAGTATGGTGGAGCATACCTAGTAAAGGCCATTACAAATGTTAAGTTGCACAAACACGTTGTTTTTTCTTCAGTCATCTTCAATAACCCATACAAGTACAAATAACTTATTAAAGATGACGGAAGTGAATTGCATCTCTCAAGATGATGTCTCACTGAATAGTTTCTAGAATAATGTAGTGATAAGCCTAAAAGCAATGGCTAGCTTCTCAATTTGGGAGAAAATAATATGCTCTTTCTGTTGGCTGCTACACATCATGCAACACACAATTTGTATTAGGCATGTAGCCTTCCTCCATTTGTCTAATTAATTCTCTCATATCTGTATCTATCTTATCTCTCCATGGGTGTGCTGTCTCCTACAAGAAATGCATGCACCCTATTCTTTATCTCAATCCAATTGCATCCAGGAGTATTTTCATTCCCGTTTTCTTTCATCATTATTCTCACCTTTGCTACATCATCCCAGCTACCTGATCTGCCATAAATGTTTGCAAGCGTCACATGCATTGCAACATTTTGTGGTTCGAACAAAGTAATTTGTTCTGTAGCATATTTACCAAGTTCTACATCTCCATGTATTCTAAAGGAACCAAGCAAGGCACCCCATACAATAGCATTAGGTTCAATTGGCATGTGGCTGATAAATTCCTTTGCCTCATCAAGAAACCTAGCATGACCGAGAATATCAACCATACATGCATAGTGACAGGCATAGTGATCTACTCTTGGTGTGATGCAATACTCTTGCATCATTAAATTGAAGTAGTACCAACCTTCATTGATTAGACTTGCATGGATGCAGACAGAAAGAACAATAACAAAGGTGATTTGGTCTGGCATTACACCTGCATGTTTCATTTTCTCGAATAGTTCCATCCCCTCTTTTCCAAATCCATGTAACGCATCGGATAAAATCATAGCATTCCATAAGATCGCATCATGCTTTGGCATCTCTTCAAAAATTTGGTATCCACTTGTTAGAATCCCATGTTTTGCATACATGGTAAGGAGGGAATTTGCAGCAACAATATCTTAAACAAGCCCAAAGGGAATTTTCTACCAGCTCTTAGTAATGATCTGAACAAGGAACGTGGCTATTACAATTCATGGCAGATTGAGAAATGTAATACTGCGAACATGTGACAGAGTATATTACAAAATATGTAGTAATCAAGAGTAATATTAGCAATTAGGATTTGTAGATGTTTGGAGAAGGAAATATGATTAGGACTCTATAGTGTCGAATCCTCCAGACAACAAAGTAGCAGGTCCACATTACCAGCATTCAAATCCCATATTTTGAAGATCAACAATAAAGATCAACCCCATATTCAAGAGTATGAGATCGAGCATTTCTAGGTAGTCATTTAACAGGTGGTATTCAAAGGAGAGACAAATATCATAGTATAATATGTCAAAGAATATTTGGGTCGTAGATTGAACACTTGAAAGATACAGGATTCCAAGAAATCATCTCCATATTTATGGCAATAGTGGGGCATATATCCCCAAATTTAAGGTAGAAGATTAGTTGACAGTTATAGTCAAACCTCATATTTTAAGGGAATTGAACTCAGTATAAGTACTATCATTTAGCAAATCAACTCAGTAGCAGTACTTAGCATTTAGCAAATCAACTCCAGATCACATATTTGCAGAAACCTAACGAACAAACACACTGACAGTACCAGGGTTTGAAAAATCAACTCCAGGTCATAGATTTGAAGGAAATTAACTAACATGTTCCTCACTGCTTGGCTAAGCATATCCTGATCATACCTAAATTTATAGTAAGAGAAATATTAGGATCATCTGAATCGAAGATTCATGTATTTAACCAAAAAGACCAAAAAGATAAAGCTGGTGAGAGATTTCATAATAAATAAACAAGGGGAGATGTCGGCTTACTGTGAGAGGGATTCCTTCCTAATTCGTGGGTATACAACAACTATATGTCAATCGTTGAGATGCATACGCCATCAATCCTAATCTGTCGTCGAGTTGTGTCCTTCATGGTATGTGAATATTGGTTCATGGATTTCTTGAGGCCATCCATTTCAGCCATTAAACCTTAGTTCGTAAACATAAGACGCATCAATTCTGAATCAAGTCACGAGTTTGAATACATCCACTTTGAATCTGTGAGGATGTGAAGCTTCCAAGATGATATAAAACCTCAACACCAACTTCCTTTGGCCTTCACTCTGTGCTACCCTACTAAAGTCCACGAAGACCACAATTCCAATAGTAGGAAGCCGTGAGGGTCTATTCTTTTACCCCTGCGAAGCTTCCAGGATGATATAAACCCTCAATACCAAATTCCCATCGCCTTCACTCTGTGCTACCCTTCATTCTGTGTTACCCTTCCATCCATGATCCAATAGCCGGTACTAGGTAGTTTGACATTTTTTGGTGCCTACAAATGGATTTTTAGTTTTTTGGAATTTGGTATAAATTGATACTTTTTAATTTTAATGTAGTTTTTTGAATTTGTTATAAAATGATTTTTTAAAAATTTTAATGTAGTTTTTTGAAATTGGTATAAAATGATTTTTTTATTATTTCAATGTAAGGTGAAGAGATGGCTAAAAAATGAGTACTAAATAACACATGGATGGAATGCACACATAAATGACACATGGATGGAATGTACACATTTTAGTTTTTAGTTTTTTGAATTTAATGTCAAATGATTTTTTTCAAATCTTAATATAAGGTGAAAAGATGGCTAAAAAGAGTGAGTACTAAACCACACACGAAATATAAATTAAAATATTAGCATAAGTATTTTTCTAAGGATATGAATCCAATAGATTATTTGGCTTAGATTAGACACTAAATGTAAAAAACAAAATCACTTGTTGTATCTTGTTTGAGAAAAATTGGTTCTATAACTTTCCATCTCCTAGTATGATACACCATAATATGGATTTGTAAGCTTAATCATTTGTGTAAAACAATGATGAATATATATTTCTAACCATAAAGATAAATGAAAACTCTTTCTTAAAGCTCATTAATTTCCATAAATAAAGATTTAAGGGGGTGAGGAATGTTATTGAAAGTAACCTTACAGTGATGTTTCCATAGAAAATGAACTACAACTATTTGTACTATTTTCCTACGCATCACAATGGTGGCCCTTAAATGAATAACCAATAATAATGGAATTTCATGGCATGAACATCTTATTTAGGAAAATCATATGGCCTTAGACCCTATGCGTCCTTAAAGTGCATGGTCCAAAGTCACCACACATACTTATAAAGATAATTTTTGGCCTACATGTTTTGCATGGTCAACATTACAAGTTTTCATGCATTGAGGATGGTTCTTGATGGATTAAACATGGTCAAAGGAGAAACATTGATTTCTTAGGGTCTAAAAAAGGATTTTAGTGCTCATGGACCATGCACTTTGTATCAAACCACCATGAAATCCTTGTAAAGAGAATGTTTGACCTACATGTATTGGATGTGTGTCATTGTAATGAAGATGATTATCAAGGCCCTAGATGCCATATGAGGAAGATCAATGTAATAGGTATTAAAAGAGAGTTGTGAGACACATGGACCATGCACATGGTTTGAAACTACCGCAAGGCATGTAAAGGGAATATTTGGTCTTAAAATATGTGTTTATTACAGCTCCAGTGGTACTTCTAGTCTATGCCCTAAATATGATATCAAAAAAGAGATAATGGAATTAGCAAGCTGTGGACTTGATCTCTTAAGGAGGCATGTCAAGTATGGCTATCATTCCTAGAAGGTTTAACTCAAGTATGTATTTCTTAGGTGAGTAAGGAGCCTATTTAACTCTTTATGTTTTTAGATATTGACTTGATCTTTCATAATCAAGGGTTTGCATGATCAAGATACCTTATAGTTTTATCATTTTACTATGTAAAGAGTTTTGTGATTCATTGATCAATGTGACATGAGTTTTCAAGTGAAAATCGTTTAGAGTTCTTCCATGTATGAAATTAGCATGACCTCATGTGTTAAATATCTCATATCTAGGGTTATGATTTAATCTAGATTATGCTAATGAATGTGTGCTACTGCATGAGGACGATATGATGAAGATTCCATTTCACACTTTAGAAGTACATGTCCAATATGATGACTAGATCAATATGATCACTGTGACTTTTGCATAAGCGAAAACATAAAGAGGGAGGACTTTATATGACAATTTGTTTTGATTCTTTGTATTGTCATGGCATGTTGCATATATGTGATCGATATGCTCTTGATGGAATATCGATAATATATGGATGGATGCTAAGACTATGTCATTATATAAAATTGATATTGGTTATTGTTGACTATTGAACTAAATTTAACTTGTAGGAAAGATCCAAGGGAGGAGTTTGATGTGGCTTGCTTTGACGATAAGTAATGAAGTATGCATATCATGTTTATGCTTAGAGGGAGCTCAGTGTTGAGGTATAGAGGGATTAAGTGGATCCACGAAATGTAGGATCAATTATCATAACCGATATTCATCCTCATAGGTGTCAGCATAGAGTTAGCAAAAGAGAATATGTCAGACATTTGTTATTGATGGCTTGTTCCTTACTAGATTGGAACAAATGGTAAGTTCAGAGATCAACAAGGAGCCAACTGTGCTCCTCAAACCACAGCATAATTGGATTACAAAGTAAATATGTGATCTCCCTTGATAAAGTTATTCAGAGAGCCTCCCAGTGATATATAAGTGATCCAAGTCTATGAGTCATCCCTTTAAGATGAGCAAAGGGAGGAGGACAAGGATTATTTAGTTGATCTCTTTAAGAATCCTATTATGAGGATTCAAGGTTGCTCTGGTTTGATATCTCAGATAAGCCATGTGATTGAATCAGAATCCTCCACTTATGAGGAGGCATCCAAACAATAGGTTTGGAAAGATGTTATGTACTACAGTTAATAATGATGTGTGGAAAGTGGTTCTTGACTAACCTTATATTTGGGATTGGAAATAGGTTAATTCCATGAGTTCAAAATCCTACTAAGCTAAGAGCAACAACAACATACATGAGGAATCACATCTCTGAGGCTCCATTGGGAGTTCATATCCACTATCTTCAAACATCTTTTTGAACACATGTGCCTAATCAATGGGTATATTCATGTCCTTGATGGAAGGCAGTGTGCCTGATTGGAAGTGCATAAGAGGTAAGTGAGGTAAGTGTTTTGAATGTTTTGATTTTTTTTTTTATGTTTCCATTTTTTAGTTATTTTTTATTTTATTATATATATATATGAAAATATTTGTGTGGTTTTCTTAGGTTTGGGTTTGTCCATTATATCTCATCTTTTGTGTCCCTCTTAGACAATGGTTTAAGGATGAAATATAGGGTACCTATTGGGCCATAAAAATTATCATTGGGGTTTATAGGAAATGTGTGAGGCTCCAAATCATCACACATGTACTTCATAAAAGATTATTTCCTACAAGTGTGATTTGATGGAAATGTTAAGGTTAATAAAACTAAGCATGATCCTTGGGGATCATTCCATAGGTAGAGGTTGAAATTGAAGGTATTGAGGCATAAAATTTACCACTAATACTCATGGACAATGCATGGGATATTTAACCACCATGCAAACCTAGCAAAGTGTATGTGGACCCACTCCCACCCCACCTTATCCGCCAACTATTTCCATCTTCTTCTTATCCACCCAATTAAATTTCCAAACATCTTTGGAAAATGGATATTAATGTGAATTCATTTTCTCTGTAACCCACTCCATTGTCCTTGTGTCTTTATTCTTAAGATGAATAAAGAAAACCAAAAATTTGGATCCCACATTGACAACCAATTCAATTATGATTATGAGAGAAGAATCCTATATACTGGGTATGTTTCAAAAGAGGTTAAAGATGAAAAAAAACATAAACATCATAATAATATGCTTCTCTAAGTGTTAGAGAAATTGTGCTTACCCTTTGTTTTTCCTCAGTCACTGTTGCTTCCATTGCCTTTTCCCATGCCTCTCCTTGAACTTCTCCCATTATTATTCTTGATAGAAGAATTTGGTCCATCTACCATGGTTCCATCACCGCTATTGTTTACTACTGCAGTTGAATGCCACTCTTGCTCAAGGTTACTACCTAGAGGAAATGGTACAGGATTTACCCTAGCATTGAGTCTTGTGCTTCTCCTGACACTTCTTGTAACTAAAGCGCTAGCTAGAGTCCCAATTTATCCACCACCCTTTCAATTACCACTCATTGTTTTGCAATTCTTCGATGGATTTTTATCCTCAAAATGTGGAGATGTTAGGGTTTCCTCTACAGCTGAAGACACTCCTACTTCCTGTGACCTGAGATTTGTCATAGCACACAACAAAGATAGTTGATAAAGTTATCAAAGTCCGTCACCTGGCTTCCTAGTAGGTAAAATGCAAAATAATACTCAAATACGTGAGTTCAAGGGAATTCAATTCCACATAACAGATGAAACTGCATTAAAATTTAATAGAAATTTTACAAAACTCAAAAGAATCATAAAAAATTGAACCAATTATTCTTAATCTTTAACGAAAAATCCACCAATGCTATAAAACTTAAATAGATAACTATTTTTTACCTTGAGAGATGTCCGCTTATAAGGCCAGAGATGTAAAAAAATTTGATCCACTTCTTCAAAGTAACACTATGGGAATTACTGAAATTCTTGTTGCTTCATTCCATTTTAATCCAAGACCAAAATGTCCTTAATATTACAAAGACAGTTATCTTTTGTGTTAAGATTGACATCCACTTCTTGTGCCTTCGATGTTCTCGTTAAAAATGAGGGTATGGATGGGGGGGTTTTCCAAAACAACCTTGTGGGGTGACATTTTGGTAGCACCATGATAGGTGGTGTTGTACTAAATTTTTGCAAGGGGGGTGGGGGAACTACTAAACCCAATGGCCATATCAGTCAACGTAAAACCCAATGGCTAACAATATTTTTATGGTCAACACCTCACAACCTCTATTACTTTTAACTCCAATATCTCAATTTTTATAGTATCTATAATTATTATGGCATGTATCATCATTGTGGACATCGACATTGTCATCATCATCATCATCACTACCATATGGTACATCAACATCATCTTTATCATCATCATCATCAACATTAAGTACATCATCAACAAAATTATCGTCATCATTGTCATTATGGTCACACATATGCCATTAGTGTTCTTAATCATTCATCGACATTAGGATTCATGTCATGTAATTGCTAAGGTCATTTATATGTCGTTATAGTCATTTCGATGATAATAGGGTTGTTTAAATGTCGTTACATACATTTAGGTGCCATTAGAATCAATTAGGATCCAAAAGTGATACGACATGCATAATCATCGTTGACATCCACATCCACATCGTCATCGTCATCATACAACAAATAAACATCATTTTCATAGTCGTAGTCATCATCAATATAATTGTGATAATAATCGGTAAGGAGCCATACTACCTCACAAGAATGGATGATATAGTCTTATACTTACCAAATCATATCCATACACTCAATCATAATTATTGTAATGCATCATCGGCATGTTGTTAGGGCCAATCCTATGCCATTAGGTTCTATCAAATGTTGTTAGGGACATTCAAATGCCATTAGAGCAATTTAGGTGACATTAAGGTAACTTACCCCTCATTAGGATTAATCAAGATATAAAAGTTCCATGATTATGATCATTTAGGTGCCACTATGATAAATCAAGATCCAAAATTACTTTCACATGAATCATGATCATTGACATTGAAATTGATATATCTAACGTTACATCGGACATTTTCCGAACACAATTCCTAGCTCTAAACCCAGTGCAATTCCTAGCGTGGTTCCTTTTGAAATTTCTGGCATTATTCCAGGCACTATACCTGGATCTATACCTGGTGCTATGTTGGATGTTTTCTAGGCGCAATTCCTGGCTCTATACTTGGCTCTATTTTGAATGTTTTTCCTATCGAAATCCACGGTGCAAATCATGTCGCTAACCTTGGATTAATATATGGTGCTATGTTATTCAGGATGTTTTTTTGGAGGCTATTCTTGGCGTTATATGGGATGATTTTGTGGATGCTAATTGGGATGATAATTGTGATGCTAATTGGGACATTAATTGGGATGCTAATTGGGATGCTAATTGGGACTCTAATTGGGATTATAATTGGGATGCTAATTGGGACGTTAATTGGGATGCTAATTAGCATCCAAAATAACGCCAAATTTTAGAAAGGGATGATAATTGGGATGCTAATTGGAACGCTAATTGGGATTCTAATGGGGATGTTAATTAGGACGCTAATTGGGACGTTCATTGGGATGTTAATTAGCGTCCAAAATAGCACCAACTTTTAAAAAGGGATGCTAATCGGGATGTTGATTGGGACGCTACTTGGGACGCTAATAAGGACGATAATTGGGATGCTAATTAGCATCCAAAATAGAATCAAATTTTAAAAAGGGAGGAAAATAACACCATTAAAAGAGCCATCTCGTGGAAAAGCGTCCACTTTGTCCAAAAAATGATGAAAAATACACTAAAAGTGATAGTGGGCACTAAAAAGGAAGCTAAAAGAGACGCTAATCATAGGGTTTTGTTGTAGTGATTTCTTGGATTTATCCTCAAGCTTTGTTCTATCATATTTATCAATATGGACAAATAATTCACAACCAAAAGTTCTCAGAAATGATTATTTTACCTGTTTACCTGTTCATGCCTCCTCTAGAATCCCACCATCCAAAGCGATTGAAGGCCCTATGTTTATTAAATAAACAATGTTCACAACATCAACCAAAAACTGTAAGGGAAACCCTACACGAAATCTCATACACCTTGCATGCTCCATGATAGTTCTGTTCATCCTTTCTAACACACCATTTTCTTGTGGTGTTCCAGGGACTATCTTCTCTCTACGAATCCCATTTTGTGAATAGTAACTATCAAACTCCTTACTGTAGTACTCACCTCCATTATCAAATCTGAGACATTTCAAACTTTTTCCTGTCTCATTCTCATCCAAATCTTTTCACTTCTTAAAAGTATCAAACACATCAGATTTATGTCTAATGCAATAAACCTATTTTTTTCTAGTTGCATCATCAATAAAAGTAACATCATAACAAGAGCCACCAAGATATTGTACCTAAGCTGGTCCCCATACATCTGTATGGACAAGCTATAACTTTTCACTCTTCTTTTGTTTCTCAACCCTGAGAAATCTAACTCTCTTCTATTTTCCATAAACACAGTTCGCACATAATTCCAAACTTACTTGCTTTAGATCTGGAAGCAGTTTCCTTGAGTGGAGAATCTGCATCCCTTTCTCACTCATGTGGACAAGCCTATGATTCCACAATGCCGCACCTATTTCTGTGGAAGCTACAGAGATAGAATAATTAGTATTATGAGGACATAAATATAACATACCTATCCTATCTCCTTTTTCTATTACCATTGATCCTTTAGTGATATTCCACCACGCTTCTCCAGATGTAGACAAACAACCACTCTCTCCCAACTTCCCTGTTGAGATCAAATTTCTTTTCATAGCAGGAATGTGCCTTACATATTTTAGGAGCCATTCATTTCCATTATTTAACTTAATCCGTACCTTACCCTTTCCAACAATTTTACATGGTTCATCATCCCCAAATAAAACATGTCCAAAATCACCTTGAACATAATCATGAAAGAATTTCCTATGGGATGTAGCATGACATGAAGCCCCTAAATCTACTACCCAGTAATCACTAGTATTATCTTATGCAATAATCAAAGCGTCTTGTAACACATCAGCTGCTACATTTGCTTCTTGAGTAGTCTCTTGCTGCCTCTCACCTTTCTTCTTTGGTGCTCTGCAGTCTTTCTTCAGGTGTCCTTTCTTACCACAGTTCCAACACTCTATTTTTCCGAATCTGGAATTGGATTTGCTCTTTTTAGACTTGTCGCGATTTCTTGGGCTCCTTCCTCTCTCATTTTGCCTCCCTCTACTCTCCATGGTCAACACATTACTTGATGTCTCACCTATGCCTTTTCTTCACATTTCCTCACTAAGAATAACACCAACAACATCATCAAACTTAAGAGTGTTTGAACTAGGGACATAGTTACTTACATCCATGACCAAGCTATTCCAACTTTTTGGCAATGAGCACAATATTAGAAGAGCCCTAACCTCATCATCAAAGTTCATGTTTATAGAACATAACTGACTGGTAAGTGTATTAAAAACATTTAAATGATCGACAACAGATCCACCTTCCGACATCTTCATATTAAATAAACGCTTCATTAAAAATACCTTGTTGGAAGCCGAGGGTTTTTCGTCGAGCTTACCTAATGTGCTCATCATTCCCTCCATTTTTTTTTCTTCCAAAATATTGAAAGCCATCGACGAAGCTAGGAACGGCCATATTGTTCCCAGTACCTTTCTGTTAAGAACCTCCCATTCTTCATCCTTCATAGCCACCGATTGTTTTTCTTTTTCTCCCAACAATAGGTACATATCCTTATGGTACAGATAGTGCTCCATTTGCATCTTCCATAACTGATAGTTTTGGCTGTTATATTTTTTGACCCTAAAATTTCTCTCTTCCACCATTGCTCCCACTTGAACCAGGAACCCTTCTTTCCTACGAGTTTACCAACCAAATAGACCTTTTGGCTATGATACCAATTGTTAGAAAACAAGACCACAGAGCAATAACAAATATACAGTTAAATAATTAAACAAGATGAAACACAAATTAAACAAATTACAGAGAGACACAGATATAAAGTGCTTCACCCAAATGATGGGCTACGTCGACAAAGAAATTTCTAGTCCTTTTATTACAATCCAAAAATCTGAAGGGATACAACCTGTTGAAAAACCGTTGCACTTCCTCTTCACGCTCTCACAGTCTCTCTCACACAATCACAGACATTGTTTACAATTCTATAATACAATACACAATCGTGTTACAATGCTTTATTTTATAGGGTAAAAATAGCATGGGAAAATAATACGGTTAACCCAATACCATGGGTCTGCCAAACTTTTGGCAAACAAACATTCCAAACCCTGAACCCCAAAGCAGGGGGAATGAGTGTATAGTACAACTAGGGTACAAACACGATTGAATAATATCTCTGGATCTGGAAGATCAGGCTCCATAACCAACAATAGATA
>LPNX010886836.1:282400-306248 GCA_001517045.1 Pseudotsuga menziesii | reverse complement strand
GGGGGGGGGGGCGGAATATAAAATAATAATTAAATTGTTATAATTAGAAATGTAGTCAAATCTAAAGTTATATGATTACATAAACCGCATGCGTTATAGTCTTACAAAACGTGTGTGTGTTTTGCACTAATATAATGTGAGTGTGTTTATCATTGGCAGGAACACATATTTGAATTAAAAAAAATGCGAGCACATTTATTGCCACTATGGCTAAGCCTCTAGCCATGCTGGCGAGGCATTCTTATGCCTATGTGTATGCTTTGGAATTTGCTTCAGATTCATCATGCATATTCCTTGGAGTATGATAAACCATGTCTAATTGAGCATTATATCCAAATTTTCAATATGCTCGTGTTTAGCCATTGGTTACAGTATGCTACACAACTCCATTTTTTTTATGAAATTTTAGAAACATGTATGGTTTTTTTTTGCAAATTCCAAATATGTAATTTTTAACAAGAATATACATTTTTTTTTCTTATTTATCTTGTGTCATCACTCCTCAACTCAAAAAATACATTCTTAGAGTTTCATCCATAACTCTTTCGTTTCTCAACCATTTTGAAAAAAAATGTATGGTGCACTAAAGAACACCAACCTCTACATGCTATAAAAAACCCATTTCCAAATAATTGCATTAAGACATTCAAATGCTGCACCCACAATTGACGTACCGTTTTCGAGGTTTGATCTCTTAGATAATTAAATATATATATATATATATATATATATATATATATATATATAATTTTTATTTTTGGAAAAATAGTCGTGCACTAGTACTATTTGTTCTCTATATGTCTACCAGTTTCATAATTTTATTCCATCATTTAGTCACTCAAATCCTGCACCCACAAAAACATATACCTTATAATTTTTCCCAAAAATAAATAAAAAATCTCGTTAAAAAAGATCTAACTTTAGATAGTTAAGCATATTTTCAATAGAAAAAAATCATATATTTGGAGAAGTCATTCAATTTCCTACATTTCTTTTTTTACTCCTAGCAAGATTCATTTTGTACATGTCGCAAAATATCCATGTAATTTGATGGATGCTTGTTTTTTCAGTTTTGTATTACATCTAAAGTGCCAAAAGAGACCCTCATTAGCTTGCACACACCCTTATATTGATGTGTTCAACAAATTATTGTTTATTTAATTTTTTTTCCTTTATACATCACACTTATATGTAGGATAGGGAATATATAGGATAGATTAAAAAACAAATTAGACATAGTTTTGGCTGAGAATCTATAGTAATTGTTAATGGCATCTTGTGGAGAATCTACAATAGGTAATGGATCATTGTCAATGTTTCGAGCCATCATTGGCTCATCTTCAGGGCATTATCGAGCCATTCTATAACTAAATTAGACATCATTTAGATATAGAATTAGAATTAATGTTTTATTTCATAGCTTAAATATATAGATTTTTTCTAGGAGTTACTAAAGAGTTTTAGTTTAGAAGCTACTAAAAATGTTTATTTCAATTATTGGAATCTGCATCATAGATTCTATTATAGTACATCTTAATTAAATTATACTTTTAGGATCATAGTTGCATTCAATAAGTCATTTAAATCTAATTTCAAAGTTTATCTTTTAGGGAGAAATTCTGCATAGTGGTAACGGGCCTTTGTTCCTATAAGAGGTGGCTACTCCAAACACACTAAGAGTTGTTTTACGCACTTCGTGTGGGATGCTTCTCCTCGTTACATGTTTCTTCTGTTTTTCCTTGTGGTATATTTTAATATGTGCACTATCATGTCAACAATAAGTACATATCTCACCAAGGAATTGAAGTTTATCAAAAGGCTCCACTTGGAACCTTATTCTATTAAGTGATTAACATGCCATGACACCACTGTAACAAAAGCATGCACATTCATGTTTTTCTTCACTTTAGAGTATATCAATACAATGCAATGTGACCTGAAATATTCACATCTAGTGGGAAACATTTTTGGAAAACTTTACTATACTTGAAATAACACTTATTTAACTTCTCATTGAGGGCTTGACTTGTATTTTAGCTTAGTTTGGTGATAATCTCCACCTCGGATTCAATACCTCGAGACAAATTTTGTGCCCTCCAAATAGTATATGGGTAGAGGAATTCATGACCAACACAATAAGGTTGAGCATGGTTATGGACAATGTTCCTAGCCCCTAGTTCTATAAGCATTCTCTCTAGTTCAACTTAATCTTGGAGTTGGATTAGGGAAAAATTACTTTTGAAAAAAGAGGGGATATAAATTGTACCTCCCCCTCCCCTCCACCTTAGTGATCAAATTTGAAGTACCCCAAGTGTATGATCATGTTGTGATCATCACTCGAGATTGAGAGTTCTCATTGTGAAATACATTTGGACTTGATATGCTTGAATTTGGTCCTATATTGTTGTTGGGAAATTGTGTGTATGATCATGTTGTGATCATTACTAGAGATTGAGAGTTTTCATTATGAAATACTTTTGGACTTGATCTGCTTGAATGTGGCCGTGTATTGTTGTTGGGAAATTGAATGTGGCCATGTAGATTATTTAGTATTGTAATTTGAAGTTTGAAATAAATTAAATAATTTATGAAAGTTAATATTATTTAATATTGTAATTTTTGAAATTTGACATAAATTGAATGATTTATAAAAGTTAATATATATACTATTTGGTGATTAAATTAAAGTTAGTAATGACACTAGATTTAAACAAGTATTTTGATCTATTATTTAGTATTGTAATTAATATTATTTAGTATTGTAATTTTTGAAATTTAAAATAAATTCAATAATTTATAAAAGTTAATATATATACTATTTGGTGATTAAATTAAAGTTAGTAATGACACTAGATTTAAACAAGTATTTTGATCTATGATTGATTGATGTGACTATGTCTTGATCTTTATTTAATTGATAGGACCATCTTATTAAATGTCACAGTGTCTTATTAAATGCAGCATTGCATGTAAAATATTTTTTGCCCACATTGTTAGCTTACAATTTTGTGTTTTTAAAAAAGACTAACACGTTCTTATTCAAGTGGATGACGAAAATTCAAGGTCAACATATAGCTTACTTTAATGTGTCTAAAACACTAGACAAGCTTTTATTACTTATATATTTGAGTGAATGACTAAAACTCAAGGTTGATTCTATTGTACGTGTCTTGATTTGCATGGAAGCTATTCGAAACACAAGCACATATTTTAAACATTTTCATTAAGAGATGCAACACTGCCCTCAGATCCCTCTGAACATAATAAGCATTAACGAAAATGCCCCCACACCGCCTGAATTCGGCAGACCAATTCTGGTCTACATCTTAATTTCCATGTGACGGGAGGAGCAAATAAACTGAGTCTTTCTCTAAATAGCTCAACGTTCTCTCACTTGCAAAGCCAACCAAACCAAAGCGATTCGAAGGTTCCTAAGCCGGGTGCTCTCGCTAAGCCTAACTGACCTGCCTAAAAAAGCAATCTAAGCAAAGCGAAGTGGTGGTTACAAACTATATTCCCTGCCTTAAAACCACCCAAATGGTTAAAATTGATTTGAAAACCACCCAAATAGTTAAAATCAGCCATTTTATTTAGGACAGTCCAATAAAATTGGTGAAATTGTAAAACGGTGAAAATAACAATTTCACACAAAAAATTTAACTGGTTTTTGAAAGAAAAAAAACAGCTAAAAAAACGGGGTGTCTTTTATCCTACTCGCCCTCAGATCATCTTGAGCGTGCCTATCTACCATCTGATACAGTAATGATACGGAGTTGTACCTCCATATTCTTTCTCTATCAATTATGTAAGTACACTGATTTGACATGCAACAGTTACTATGTCTATTGTGTAAAGTATCTTCTCTTACATATCCAAGTTCATTATAATGTACATCTACACAAATTGAGAATCTGTGCCATGAAAAATTCTTCCATCTCATTTTGATGGAACAACCATCTCAACACTACCTTCTAGAGCTTGGCAGATAAGAAATCACAATTTCACTCTGCTATTAGACCTAGAAGCAGTTTCTCTGCTTCGCAACTGTGTGTTAAGGCAAAATTCGTGCTTGCCTCGCGAATAAATGCATAGAGATCTAAAATTTGTATTAACGTTGTAGAATCATCCAATCCACATAAAATTGGAACCATTCACCTAATATTAGTAAAACTAGGTCCATGTTATGCTTTGATAAAGAGATTCACCATGTCACAAAATCACTGAAGTTGTGGGCCAGCCACCAACCATATTTTAAGATTCTAAAATGAAAGGGATAAACCCTATCCTGTCACGGGTTCAAAATGGAGATATTGCAGCAGAGGTGTCAAATGCGTCACCACATAATCATTTAAACACAAAGATAAACCCTAAAATGCTTCCACGTGAACTTTGTCACACAATTATGGTTGAACTGCCACCAACGAATTAAGACAGAGGTTACACCAAATAGAAAAAAGGTTATATCAAACTTCATAGGACAAGAAATAATAGAAATTTAAGAGTTGAAAAAATTTAATTTTCAGAAGAAATATTTATGTTTAGCTTGCAAAATATAAAGATTTAAATTTACATGTCAGTGGTAAGACAAGGTTATGTGGCTTCATTATTTAAAACATAATAGGAAGGTAATACAAGGCTATGTGGCTTCATTATTTAATAGCTGATAAAAAAAAACTATTTTTGAGAAAAAATATTTATGTTTAGCTTTACAAAATTTCCCTTTAAATATCAGTGGTAATACAAGGATGACACGTTAATAAATTAAACCAAGATTACACAATGTTTTATAGCAAAGCTATCATCGTGATTCGTTAATTACAAGATGAGAGACTTGGCCAAATCTTCAATGGAATGGAATGGAATTCATCCCTTAATTACAAGATGAGAGACTTGGCCAAATCTTCACTGTATATTTATATTTTTGTTCGTTTTAATTTTACTGAACTTATACAAGTTGTTGCAGTCTGCGCGGGATTATATACTTTTTAGCCATAAAAATGACAAAAATGCAGCGACTTTAAATCATTCAGTTATTGTTGATAATTTGTGGTTTATAATTTCAATTTTAATCTCAGAAGGGTTTGTAGATTTTTATGAATTAAAGCCCCCCAAAGGGGATTTTATGAAAAATAAATAAATAAAAAAACTCACATATGAACCAATAAATATAAAACATAAAAGAGTAATGGGCTTGTAAAAAAAAAGCCACTCGTCAATGCTGTGACGCTAATGAATTCGACCATAACCTAGCACCATTTAACGTGGCGGTAACCAACAATCGAAATTGTCAAAGCTATATGCATAGTTTACAAGAATATAATATGATAGAATATATAACCTTCATTAATTAACCTCAGGAATGCTCTCTAACGATGGTCTCCACCCATCGTTGCTGCATCTTCTTGTGGAAATATAATATTCTTTAACGTACTGGCCGGCTTTACACTGAAGCTGAAGCAACAATGATTTCTCCTCCAGACAACGATTCGAGAGCAACGCCTTCAGTTCTCGTTTCGAGATTACCATTTTCAGCCTCATAATACCGCTTCCATCCTTTACAGACTTAACTGAAGTAGGCGGCCGAGTACTGGCACGCGTTTATCTGTTAATCGGCGTCTTTGGAAAGTAGTAGCCGATAAAGCTGCCCGGGAATCAGCTTCTTGTCCAGCGAAAGGGAGCGGCAAGTTGCAGCGTCCCCGGAATGCACGAGCGAATGCTGTGGGTACGCGGCCATCAGATCTCTCACGAGAAGGGGAGCCGTGTATTCCATGGGGTATTCCATTATCTTTCCGTCCGATCTCGTCACCATAATAAATTCCTCACGGTCCATCATTTCTGCAGAATTCTTCCGGATCCATGAGACGCGGGCAGACAGTTACGGCAAGAAATATATTACTTAGGGCGAGAAATATATTACATGCTATTGGGCATTAAATGCGACGGCCATGCGTAATTGGATGATCCCACGACGCACGACATTAAATACGACGGTAGTTGCACTGTGCGTCATTGGATGATCCCACGAAGCACAGTGCCCCAATGGCATGTAGTGTATTTTTGGCCGACAGTTACCCATTAATGAAATATGGCAACGCTGGTTGGCTTCTTATAGAATCAGATTTTGCAGACAGAATTCTCAAGCCGGCGAATAAAATCCGTAATAATCTATGGCTTTTTCTGGTACAATAATCTACGAGAGACTGAGATTTGTAAGGAAGTGGCGAAGGGTGTGGAGTTTTATTGAGATATGAATCGGAAACCGCCGACATTTCATGTGTATCCATGTTCCGTTCCTTCTCCCAGTCACGGGTGGTTCATGTGGAATGAATGGAATACAGCCGGACACCTACACCTACACCTTGGAAGATTTTATTTTATTGTTTTAGGATGCAGACATTGAAATGATGATTTATATGGAGACACAAACTTAAAAGTAGAGATAGGTAGCATCGGAGGAGGACAAACAAATTTTGTATTAAGATTAAAGTGTTGGGGTATGGTTCGTGTTTGGTTTGTATGTATAGAGAAATATTTATAATCTTATGTTTCTCTGAAAAAACAATCGGTAGCAAGTCTTATGTCATTATCAGAAATGGAGCGAAACATGCATAGCACTCAATGGTAAACAAAGGCATCAATCACGGCCTCGATGGTAATCCTTGTCTTTTTAATGGACTCCAGTGGAGACAAAGGTAAATCATGAGGCGTGGATGGTCATCCTTGTCTTTGCCCATTCATCAACTTTGATGCATTGGAATGGTCTAGATTCAAATAATTGTTTTTCCTTTTTTAATTCATATTTTACGCTTATTTTTCTTGAGTGTTATGTCAGCTTAGTTTAAAATCATTTTTTTTATTTAAATACATGTATCTGTACATTTTGTTTTTTCGTAAAGTAAGTGAACCATGTGTATGTTAGTTTGGATTTAAATCATGCGGTAAATAATCATAATTGTGTAAGTTTTTTCTTAGTATTTATATTAATAATAACCATATTAATAAAATTAATATGTTTTTATATTTGAAATATTCATTAATATGTTTTTATATGTATATATTTGATACATTGATAAAAAAAAATTAAATAATGTGTCAATTATTTATATCTAACAGTTAATTTAATATAACAACCATTTAATTTGGGATTGTTAAGCTTATAGTTGTATAATCATTGGAGTTAAGCTAATAGTTGTATATAATAGTTAATTTCAAAGTTAATATAAAACTATTACAAATAATATAATAATTCTGAGTTATTTGTATTCCTAGCTTCCAAATGGAGTTCGGCTAAGCCTTATGCACATTAACTCAACTCCCAATGCAAGATGGAGATAGACTTTGAACATTCACATGCCACTAAGTGCAGTTATCACATGAGTTTAGAAAAATCTATTAGGAGTTTAGAGGAGTTTATTAGGAGTGAGTGTCACACGAAGTGCACATTAACTCAATTTCTAGCTATAAAATGTAGTTTGACTAAACCTTGTGCACGTTAGCTCAACTTCTAGTTGCTAAATGGTGTTCCATTGTCACATGGATTACACATTACCATGCCATTAAGTTGAGTTATCACATGAGCTATTTTCTATTTTTTTTTAATAATTGCTAACTATGCATTTTGAATGACGCCCATAAAATCAATCTCAACAATACACTTGTCTCATTCTCGTATAGATTGTAGTCCACCCCAAAATTCTAAGATATAGAGTAAAAATAATTATAGGCATGCTTGTGATTGTAACTAGATTGGTAAAAACTGGTAGTTAAGTTTCCACAAGTCACTAGTTTCAAATCACAACCACACATAAAGTATTTCGATTTGAAACTATATAGCTAAGATGTTTCTCCACTTTTTAGTTTAACATGGACTCATACCTTGAGCAATCTTAGAAATAGAGATATGACTCTAGTGATGGATTTTATCATGTATCACGAGCAAGCTTAAAAAAATGACTTTAGTTTCTTTGAGACCTTGGGTACATAGTATCATGTATCTATAGGTTTCTCCCAGATTCATGGTTTCAACTTGGGTACAGAGTTCCAAAGTATCATGTATAGAGTGTTTTTTCAAATTTGTAAAAAAACTATAGGTTAACAATAATGTTGGAAATATTAATTATTCACTGATCTACACATCATCTCACCTGACTTTATTAGTGTTCGTTGAAGTTCATCTTATGTCAGTTTGTTTGATAAGTAGAATATTTAACGCCTCTCCATATTTAAGAATCCGAATTGAATTTCTGAAGTCAATTTTTTTAGGTAGAAATTTATTACAGTATTTAATGTAAGTCGGTAGCTTCCAAGAGAAGCAAATTTTAGTACTTGTATATGAATAAGAAGAAAAATGAAAAGCAGAAGACAGAAGAGAAGAGTGTGCGTGCAGAACAAAGAGAAAAGCAGAGTGAGAAGAAAATTAGAAGAAGAGTTTGATAGCTCAAGCTCGTGTGTTTAGAAAGTTTTGAGAGTTAAAGCTCCGTAAAAGGTGAAACATCCTCATAATTTCCAAGTTTGTAATTTTGGTTATAGTCCTTTGTTAAGCCATGTAAATATAAATATAATTCCATAGTTTATGGTTGAATGCATATTTTATTTATTTCTCACATATTCTCCATAATTACTTATGTAAATGTTGTTTACATTTATCCTTTGTGAAAGATCCAAGGAGTCAACAAATATTTCACACTGTAATAGTTTGAGTTTTTACAACAGAGTGCTCGACACAAATATTACTTAATATTTTAGTTATATGATATTGTGAGCTTGTCACAATATAGTTGTGTCGAGGTTTATCCCAAGCTACGGGTCGGTGAAAAGTATTTTTCATATTCTAACTCTTTAGACTAAGAAATCTCTTTTTATAAAGTTCCATTAAAAGTGGTCCCATTGAAGTGGGAGTTGGTCACAACAAAAGTTTGTGTAAAAAAAAAATCATGTCGAGGTAAAATTTCATTGAATTCGGGTGGCTATCGAGGTAAAAGTGTGTCGTGTTAAAAGTCCGTAAAAAGTGCATCGACCAAAAGTGAAGTCTATTGCACACAAGTCTGTCACAGTAATCTTAGTCGCAAGTATTGTGGTCGAAGTTAACCCATCGAATAAATATGTTGAGTTTCCCAAGGTAGTATATCACAACCCCAAAAGTTAAAAAGGGAAATAAAATTCTCACTACGTAGTAACTCAAGTTTACTGTCAAACCTCCTCCTCGACATTTATTTAAGATCTGGTATCAAAGCATGTTAGGAAAGAAACCTTGTCTTAAAAGGAAAATTAATAATGGATTCTGCTTCTCGTTCACACATGTCAAGCTTACAAACTCCAATTTTCTCACGATATAACTATGAGTATCGGTCTCTAACAATGAATGTTTTATTTATTTCTCACATATTCTCCATAGTTACTTATGTAAATGTTGTTTACATTTATCCTTTGTGAAAGATCCAAGGAGTTAACAAATATTTCACACTGTAATAGAGTGAGTTTTTACAGCAGAGTGCTCGACACAAGTATTACTTAATATTTTAGTTATATGATATTGTGAGCTTGTCACAATATAGTTATGTCAAGGTTTATCCCAAGCTACGGGTCGGTGAAAAGTATTTTTCATATTCTAACTCTTTAGACTAAGAAATCTATTTTTATAAAGTTCCATTAAAAGTGGCCCCATTGAAGTGGGAGTTGGTCACAACAAAAGTTTGTGTCAGAAAAAAATCATGTCGAGGTAAAATTTCATTGAATTCGGGTGGCTATCGAGGTAAAAGTGTGTCGAGTTAAAAGTCCGTAAAAAGTGCATCGACCAAAAGTGAAGTCTATTGCACACAAGTCTGTCACAGTAATCTTAGTCGCAAGTATTGTGGTCGAAGTTAACCCATCGAATAAATATGTTGATTTTCCCAAGGTAGTATATCACAACCCCAAAAGTTAAAAAGGGAAAGAAAATTCTCACTACGTAGTAACTCAAGTTTACTGTCGGACCTCCTCCTCGACATTTATTTAAGATCTGGTATCAAAGTAGGTTTAGGAAAGAAACCTTGTCTTAAAAGGAAAATTAATAATGGATTTTGCTTCTCGTTCACACATGTCAAGCTTACAAACTCCAATTTTCTCGCGATATAACTATGAGTATTGGTCTCTAACAATGAACGATTTGTGATAGTTTTGGAGCCTGTGTGGAGTTTTTTGTCTCGACGCGTTCAGACTCTGAAGTTAAGTCCATCTTCACAAGAAGGATTGTCTCTTAAAGGAACAATTAGGTTTATTAAATGTCATAAATAATTGTTTATTTTAAAATTTTATTTTAAATGTCCTAAATAATTGTTTTTATATGTGTCTTGCTTTTTAATAATTGATTATTTACTTCAACTTTATTAACTCAATATTATTTAGTTTTAAATTACTAACCATTTTGTCTTAATTAACTATATGACTTGTTTATTTGTATTTTTATTTTATTGTGTACATGTCTCTAATTAAATCATTATTTTCTATTAAATGTTCTATTTGTTATTAATCATTATTATTATCCCTTTATATTAATCATTAATATTTAGTTAAAGATATATTAGCTATTTATTTTTATTATTAATAAGTTTTTGTTATTAATCATTATTATTATCTCTTTATATTAATAATTAATTATTTAATGTAAACTTTATTAACTATTTATGTTCATTATTAAAAAGTTTTTATTATTAATTATTTGGTCTTTAATATCTTTTATTATTATTTTATTTTATTTTATGTAAATTATTATATTATCATGTTATATTTGTTATTAATTATTATTAATTATTATTATTTGTGTTTTTTGTTAGTATGATCCTCCTTTAACCTTATGGCATCAATATTGGTTTCCATTCAGATTTCTCTATTTCTATTGCTTTCAGTATGTCGTTTGTTATTGTGTTTTTCTAGGGCTATGACCTTTGCATCTTCAATGCGCACATGGTGGTTTGTTCTCGATGAATTGCCACCGCTGACTTCTTGATTCTTTCATGAATGGTGTCCTCACAATGTTCTTTTAATCTTAATTTTATTGATAGGCCTATTTCACCTATGTATACTTCACCACATGAGCAAGGGATTGAGTAAATGCTCTTTCTTAGCTTTGGGTCAAGCGGTATGTCGAGGAAAGGGAGGCAGTTGTTATCTTGAATTTCCATGGTGAACTTTATATGGTTGCTACTCATATGTTTAAGGAAATTGTCTAAGTTTTCCCTTCCGTGGGGCCAGATGAAATTAGTATCATTTACAAACCGTTTCCATTCTCTTCTTTTTAGAGGGTAAGAGTTCAATGTTTTCTTTAAAAAATATTCCATGTAGAGGTTGGCCACTACAGGTTGTAATGGGGATCCCATCCCAACACCGCTAGTTTGTTCATACATCTAGCCTCGGAAGGTAAAGTAAGTTGAATTTAAACAAACTGCTTAAATATTGGTGATTTCTTTGCTTGTGATTTCCTTTAATACTCTAAGGACCTCTTCTATCGGAATTTTCGTGTAAAGGGAAACCACATCAAAGCTTACCAGCATGTCATTCTCATCCAATTTCAAATTCTTTATTTCTTGAATAAAATGTGTTGAATTTTTTATATATGAAGTTGTATTCCAGCTAACAGTTTTAGGGTTTTGGAAAGATGTTTAGAAAGATTATAAGTTGGTGACCCAATAGTGTTCACAATCAGTCTCAACCGTGCTCCATTTTTGTGAATCTTTGAGAGTCCATATATTCTAGGGATGATGGGGTTTTTGGGAATGAGTTTTTTCTTTATTCCTTCATCCAGTGAAGAGTCATTGATTGTTTTTTTGTGACATCTCTTGTGATTCTTGTGCTTGGGTCGTCTTTTGATAGTTTCTTGTAGCATCTGGTTGTTGTCAAATGTTCCATCATCTTTTCTTCATAATCAGTGGTGTTGATTACCACCGTGGCATTACCTTTCTCTGCCTTCATTATCATTATTTCTTTGTTGCTTTTCAACTTTTTTAATGTTGCGGCCTCACTCTTGGTGATGTTTTTTTTGGGGGGTTTCCTTTTCTTAATATCACTGCACACTCCTGTCTTATTTCTTTTTAAGTATCTTTTGGGAGTGTTGTGATGGCATTTTCGATGGAGCATATGATTTTTTCAACTCGTATCCTATTGGGTGCGATAGAGAAACTCAAACCATTCTCCAAAACTCGTAAGGCATCATCATCTAGTTGTTGATTTGAGAGATTTACAATGATGGTCTTCTTTTTATCAATCGTTTTCTCATTCACCTGTTTCCCAGAGATGTTCCAATCGCCTTTTTTTGGTTTTGGGCTATTATTCATCATCTTGCTGTTCCTATCACCATGGCTTTGCATTCCTACCTCCAACTCCATCGCTTTGTTTGTAAAATTCATCCCTGCCGCCATCTCGCTGTTTGTGACACCGTTATTCACAGGCTCTGAATTTACTACGTTATTCACCCTCTCATTGTCCTTCTCAACGTCATTTGTACTTAAGTTAAGACTGTTGTGTGTTCTTGTTTCCCACTCCATCTGATTCTCTACCAAATTCATTCCTTCAGCCATCTGGCTTTCTGTGACACCATTATAACAGTTATCCACATGGTGCGAGTTTACTGCCATCTCGTTGTTGATTGGAATATTGTTGTATATTCCCTTTCCTGCGAATTTTCAAACCTATCCCCCATCTCGTTTTTCATGACACCATGAGATTTCATTACGCTATTCCCCATCTCGCTGTGCACATTGTCCATCTCGCTTTGCAAATTCCTAATTTCGCTATTCCCCATCTCGCTGTGCACATTGTCCATCTCGCTTTGCAAATTCCTAATTTCGCTATTCCCCATTCTCCTTCCGTTGCTTAAAACGCTTTCATTTGCATTAAAATTATAATATACATGACTATTGTTATATGTATTAAAATTATTAGGTTTGTTATCATTATTACGGCCAAATCTATTATTATTAAAATTGGTATCATTATTTTTATTTGTATTATCATTTGTCCAATTATTAATTATATTTTTACGGTCATTACAAGTATTAATATTATAATACATATTATTTGTACTATTGTTAATATTACTATTGTTATTATTATTATTATTTGTACTATTGTTAATATTATTCTCATTTGCACTAAAATTATTATCCATATGACTATTGTTATATGTATTATGATTATTATCTATGTTATCATTATTACTGTCATGTCAACTGTATTATTATTAAAATTGGTATTATTGTTTTTGTTTGTATTACCATTTGAATCATTATCTATTATATTTTTACGGCCATTACAAGTATTAATATTATTATCCATATTATTATCATTATGGTTATTATTTGTTGGTTTTTATTATCAGCCCTATTCAAGTTTTCTTATCCTCACTCATATTGTTTGTTTTATTAATTTTGTTTACGAGGTGCGAGAAATTCATAACCTGTTCTTTTTTCAGTTCTTCGCATGTCCTCTCCACTTTTGCAACCAGGCAGGAGTGGAATCTAGCCCAAAGATCATCGCGGATCGTGCTCGCCAATGGTAAATGGAGACTCATCGGATAAAAGGCTATGTTCTACATACACTAAGCAATGCATGAAAGCATACTTCTAAGAGTAGCAGCAATAAAGTCAACTAACCAAGAATGGGATACATTAGAAACCTCTTATCAAGGCTTGGACAAGGTAAAGACTTTCAGATTGCATATTTTTAGAAGAGATTTTGAATATATGTCAATGAAAGACACCGAGTCAGTGAACTCATTCTATACTCGAGTTATCGGGTTGATAAATCAACTAAAATCTCATGGATAAAATATAGAAGACAAAAGGGTAGTTGAAAAAGTTCTTAGAAGTCTTCCCTAAAGTTTTGAATCCTTGGTCGTGACCTTGGAAGAAAACAAAGACCTATCGTAGTTTACCATTGATGAGTTACAAGCCTCACTCATCAATTATGAACATAAAATCAGTAGATCAAATACATCATTAGAAGGTGCATTCGTAGCAAAGTCATCTATAATTTATGGAAGGCAGGGTGAGATATAATTCTAGAGGAAGAGAAAGAAGTTTTTCCATAGGAGGACGCAAAAGCAGTCCCGCGAATGTCGTTGGTATAGGATAGAATAAGAACCCTAGTCAGCCAAGTGGTCACAGGTTTGATAAATAAAAAATACAATTTCATTATCGCAAGAAAATTGGTCACTATGCATATGAATGCTGGAAGAAGCAGCATGACCAATGAAGGAAAAGGAAAAACTAGTTGAGCAACAACAACACTTTGTCGAGCAGAATGTTATTGGCATGTGCATCCCCAATTGAATGAAATGATGTATAAGAAAGTCCATGTGACGTATGGTATTTAGATTAAAGTTGCAACAATCATATGACTGGTAATGCAATTTTTTTTCCATTCTAGATTAATCAATTCAAACTGATTTCACACTTGCAGATAATGTCCAACTCATTGTTTTGGGAAATGGTATTGTTGGTAATCTAACCAAACAGGGGGAGCGAAAGATTATGTCGAAGGTTTGAAACACAATTTGTTGAGTATTGGACAACTGATACAGAAAGGTTACAGAGTCTACATGGAAGACAATTAGTGTGTGATTAAAGATTCTCAAGAAACCAACTGATAGAAAAAGTACCAATGAAAAGAAATCTCTTTTTTCCTTTGAGGATAATGCCAAACATGAAAGGAAAGGAAAATTCAGGAAGTGCATTCAATGCAAAAAGCAAAGAAGTAGACAAGCAATGCGACAATAAAGAAAAGGACAACACTGAAATTCAAGTAGCGTTTGGATCAGAGGTTCAAGATGAGTTTGAGCTATGACATTTCATATTTGGACATCTGAATTTTGGTGGGCTGAAGCTACTACACACGAAGAATATGGTAAAAGGATTTCCATTGATCGATAATCCATAAAGAGTTTATGAAGGCTACATTTTTGGCAAGCATTATAGAGAGACTTTTCCAAACAGAAAGTCATACAGAGCACACACACCACTTGAGATTGTGCACTCTAATATTTGTGGCCCAATGTAGAAATCATCCATGGGAGGTTGCAATTATTTTCTTACTTTTATTGATGACTTCAGAGGAAAAACATGGGTATATTTTCTAAAAACTAAATCCGATGCATTTATTTATTTCAGCGGTTTAAGGCACTCATGGAGAACCAAAGTGGATACAAGATCAAAATCTTAAGAGCGCATAGAGGCAGTGAATATGTATCAAATTAAATCCTAAATTTTTGTAAGACCCATGGCATACACAAGCAATTCACTGCACGGTATACACATTTGCAGAACAGTGTCACAGAGAGAAAGAACAAAACCATTATGGAGATGGCACACAACATGATGGAAACCAAGCATTTTCCAAATGAATATTGGGATGAAGCAGACACAACTGTTTTATATATTATGAACCATTGTTAGACAAAGAGTGTGAAGAACAAACTTCCTCAAGAAGCATGGATAGGTATGAATCACAATGTATCTCATTTAAAAGGTTTTGGTTCTGTAGCATATGCTCATGTTCTAGACGAGCTAAGAAATAAATTAGACAAGAAGGGTCATAAATGTATTTTTTTGGTTACTTTGAAGACACACAAGAATACAAGTGATATGACCCTATTGCAAGGAAAGTAATAATCATTCGTGATGTTCAATTTGTTGAGAATGAATCATGGGATGGAACCATCGAGAATAATGTCAAAATTGTGTCAATTGTCGAGCATGATGACATGGAGGAGGAAGTGATTCAAATACAACATGTAAGCCAAAATGTTGAAACATCATTGACTCCAAGGACACTGTGACATGGTTCAACACAAGGAACGTTGACACAATTCGTAGCTCAAGCTACGCCAACAAGCACACCAGGAGGTCAACAAACTCCTTCAAGAAATTTGTCGAGGTCAACATCGACAGATCCAGTAAAGACATGAATTCTGCATGAAATATATGAAGCTAGTGACAAGAAGTCTACATGAAATATATGAAGCAGGTACACCAAACTCATTCTCTCTTTTTGTATTATTTTCTCAAATAGATGAAATCCGCTAACATTTGAGGAATTTTTTGAAGAAGAAGTATGGGCACAAGCCATGGATGAAGAAATAGAATACATTAAGAAGAATGAAACATGGTAACTGGTAGATGTAGCAAAAGATAAAGATGTAATCATTGTCAAATGGATTTACAAGACCAAGCAATATGCCGATGGGAATGTGTAGAAGCACAAGGAAAGAATGTTCACAAGAGGTTTCATTCAACAGCCCAACATAGAATTTACTGAAAATTTTGCACCTGTCACACACATGGATACAATCAACAGAGTTTTGGCCATTATTATAGAAAATGAATGGCATGTTTATGAAATGGATGTTAAATCAAATTTTTTGAATGGCTATCTGTACGAGGAAGTGTATGTGGAACAACCACAAGGCTATGAAGTTCCAGGTCAATAGAAGAAAGTAAACATGTTGAAAAAGGTACTCTATGGTTTGAAGCAAGCTCCTAGTGCCTGGTAGGGTCACTTTGATTCCTATCTTACCTAGAATGGATTTCACAAAAGTGAAAGTGAACCGATGTTGTACACCAAAGCTAATGAGAAAGGTAACATGTCAATTATCTACCTGTATGTAGATGGTTTAATATTTACTGGTGATTTTGGCATAAAGGATTTTAGAGAAGTGATGGAAAGCGGATTTGAAATGTCTGATTTGGGGATTATCAAGTTTTTTCTGGGCATTGAAATCCAACAGTATGAGAGTAGTATATTTAATATCATAGTAGAAGTATGCAAGTGCATTTTTAAAAAGATTCAATATGTCTAACAGCAAGACAACCCCAACACCAGTAATAACATGTTTAAAATTGAGAAAGGAAGATGATGGACCAACTATAGATCCTACATTGTTTAAAAGGATGGTTGGTAGCCTTATGTTTTTAACATCGACAAGACCATACATCATGTATGGAGTATATGATCTCAAGATTCATGGATTCACCAAAAGAATCTCATTGGCAAGCATGTAAGAGAACTGTGAGATATGTAAATGGAACAAAGGACCTTGGCATTATGTATTCAACCTTAGAAAATTTCAAACTCATTGGATACATTGACAATGATAATGGAGGCGAAACAGATGACAGGAAAAGCACATTTGGGTACATATTTAATTTTGGTGCAGGTGTTATATCATGGTCTTCGAAGAAACAACCCATTGTAACTCTGACTTTAGCAGAAGAAGAGTATGTCGCAACTATAATTGTTGCATGTCAAGATGTTTGGATGTGGAGAATACTAAGAGACCTGTCGCAGAACCATAATGAACCAACAACCATATTATGTGACAATAGTTCAACCATTGCTGTGTCGAAGAACCATGTATTTAACAAGAGAGATGAGCACATCGACACAAGGTATCATTTCATAAGAGAATTGGTGAGCAAAAAAGAGATTTGTTTAGAATTTTGTAGGCCTAAAAATCAGCTTGCATATATATTTACAAAACCATTAGCAAGGGATACATTCCAGTATCTACAAAGTTATTTAGGAATGCCAAGTTCTATTCAGTGAATTCTGTTATAAACAGAACAAGTTTCAACTCTGAAACATTTTGCAAAATTTTGCATAAGACCCACATTTGCTTAGAATTAAGTGGGAATGTTGAAAATATTAGTTACTTGTTGATCTACACATCATCTAAGCTGACTCTATTAGATTCTGTCACAGGTTCATCTTCTATCAGTCTGTTTGACAAGTTCAAGAGTTCACATCTCTCTATATTTAAGAATTTGAATTGAATGTCTGAAGTTAAGTTTTTTAGGTAGTGTTACGCTGCACCTGTACCTAGTTCACCTTATGGTGTACCTCAGGGAGAGAGGACCATTTTTTTGACTAGGAGGGGTTTTATCGAACAACGATGGTCATGGTTGGTCCCTTTGGTCCATACTTTAGGAGTATTATCACTTAATGGTGTTGTTAATTTCCCTTTGTTGGGTTTTTTAACCTCGGGGTTGGTGTCCAGGGTTCCTAATGGTTTACCATTGGGTCACATGGCTCCATATCTTGTTTATGTTCTATGGTGGCCTCTACTTCATCTACATGACATCTGTCTCCCTTCACAACTACTTTGGACACCCTCTTATCCCTTCAGTTAGTGGTAACCTGCTCTCCTTGGCCTTATCCCCTTAGAGGAAGCCATTCTCCTTGCCATGTATTTTTCATGATTTGAGGAGGGTGTTGAGGGATTTATATAATTCAAGGGGTTATATCTGGTATACCTCCCTCCCTCCATCTCACTCCATCCATTTGTTTGGATTGATTCAGTTATTTGAGCCTATTTTGGCACCCAGGGGTACAAATACCCAGGTATCCTACCTTGAGCCTACCTTAGGCCATATTTTATTATTATTTTCTTTTAATTTTAAGTTGGCATTTTATAATTTCAAATTGACATGTTTTAAGTCATGTAGGCATGGATATTTTGTAAAATGTGAGTGTGAGATCATATAAATAGATATCCTCACTTTGATTTTAAGACAAGACACATGGGATAAAACACTATGTTACTTTTATACCCTTCTAGGGCTCTTTGGATGTCATGCACACCTCTTTAGGAAGGAATGCTTTCTGGGTTTGATGGTGAATGCTTGGAGTTTCTTTGGTTAAATGATATTGCTAAGGTGATGCTACATTTGTTTGCTTAACACATGAACAAGGATTTAGCTAGGGTTTGCATCTTGATCTCTCTTTTCTACTTGTTGATGGGCGGTGTATGATTATGGACTGAATGGTAGCATTTAGGGTTGGATTTTGTCTTGGATATATCTTTTTCAACTTTACCCACCTTGGTTGTGGAAGTAATCCCTTATAGGGTTTGAACTTTAGGTCTCTAGGGGTTAGTTGTAAACCTAGGTTAATCTTCTCTAAAGGCTAGTTATTCACTCCTTAGATGCCCCTAGGTTAGGGTAGGATTGTGCTAGGGTTTTTCTCCCTAGGTCTCAAATCTCCCCCTTTTCCCAAACCTAGTCAATAGAGTTAGATAAATTGCATTTTACGTGGTAGATTATGGTAATTTTAGATCTATAATTTCATATTAAAAACCCTATTTTTTTTTTCTTTTTACACTTTTAGGCCTCCCTAAAATTTCAGTCACCTTCCCTACAAATTCGCCATGTCCTCTAAATCCCTAAAAACCCTAAGGCATAATTATAAGAATCCCTAAAATTCAAAATTTCCTAAAAATCTAAAATCTTCCTTAAATCTAACCCTAAACTGTCCCAAAAACCTATATGTTTCCATATTTGAACTTGTACTTTATTTCCCTTGCTTCCTTCACTTAACATCTCTAGGGATCCCTCTTATTCTACCCTCGACATCCCTCTTCTTGAAAAAATTGCAGACTGCAATTTTCTTTTTTGTAGACTATCAAAATAGTCCCTACCTATCCCCCAACATCCTAGGTGTTCCTTCTCTTTTCCAGTTCTCTCTTCCTTTGTATCCCTCTTCCCTTCAAGCTATCCCTTACCCTCAGATCCTCCATTCCTTCTCCTTGTTGGCCACCCCAACCTTCACTTATATCCCTCGGTCCCTTCCTTAAGGATGTTATAGCCTCAGTCCCCTTAGTGACAACCCACTACCCATACCTCAGGAATTCCCTTACAGTAGAAACCCTCCCTTATTGCTGAGGTATAGTCTTCCTTGGCCTAAATATTGATAAAACAAAGGGTTAGTTCATGGTGACATAAAATGCTAGTTTGATTGTAACAAGCAAGTGTATTTATTTTGGCATCTTTTACCTTTCACATACAGTCTGCAACATTGTTCTAAGTAGATGCAATTTTTTGGTAAATGATTGGTTGTATGCACATACTTATTTCTTATCTTATAGTTAACACCTAGATTACCACTGTTGCATATGAATGCATGAACTACTAATGCTGTCATAAAATTAGCATACTATTGTCATAAGTATTGATTTCTGTCCACTGCTTACTTTCAGATACGAAACAAACACAAGGTCATATTATGGTTATTATTTATACTAATGCTAGAATAATGATCATAATTCTAAAGGATTGATTTATTATAATGCTTATGGATAATATCAGTTTTATGACATTATACATTGCAAGTAATTGGATACTAGTTTGATCATCCTCCACATTTGTATGCCATTACATACTTGTTATGAGGCTGGTATTTGTCATTTTCTTATTATTGAATAAATGCATTATCAAAGTGAGCTTGTAAACTACACATATATTCCACATGCGCACATATTACATCTGTTCCACGCATTGATTTGACTCAAATAAGACATTGGTCACTAACATCCTTGAAAGAGGTATATTTTAGTTTCTTTTTTTTGGAGAGTTACATAGGGCTCTTCCCTAGGAGGTTTTGACTTCTGAAGAAGTTAGGAGAAGTGACTAAGGTGACAGTTGTCACTTTCTTCGCATATGTTTTTCGGTGGCTTGGACTACCATTTTAAACGGTGACTTTTTGCTGCATTTGCTGTGGACTTCAAATTCATTGAGGTGACTTATTTATATGGTAAATAATGACACTTTGATAAGTCTTCAAGTCCTTATTATATATGATTGCATAGATTTTTTGAAAGGAATAACGAAGATTACTTGGCGATTCCACAAAAAATTCATCGTGCCCCATCAATTAGGTACGCCCTTGTTTTATTTGGTACTTTGGTGAGATTTGCTTATCTCCTATTCCCATATTTTGAACACCAGAAGTGTTTACCTTGCCTAACACCTAGGGGGTCAAATGATGTATTAATTAATTAGCTTAGGGAATTTTATTAAATTGTATTTAGGAGGAATGTCGTTGATTTTATTTATTGTCATTATTAATTATTGAATAATTAATTATGTGGAAAATAAGTTTCCATGTAAGGAGGGAACACTTGGGCAAGACATCTTGCCAAGGAGGATAATAGAAACTGTCATAGGACTGACAAAAGTGAAGAAAAAATAGTCATAGACAAAAGAGACAACTATGGGCCAAAGGAGGGCGTAGTTTCCATTTTGAGGTTTAGTCACAAAAGGAGGAAAGGTAGAAATTATGTCATAAGGAAAAGCAGGAAACAATGGACCAAATTAGGGTGCAGTTTCCATTTTGAGGTTCATTCACAAAAGCAGGAAAGGCATAAAAGTTGTCATAGGAAAAATCAGGAAACTATGGGCCTAAGGAGGGTGCAGTTTCTAAATTGGATGGAATATAATGACATGGAAACATCTCAATTACATCTACTTTCCATTCTATCTAGAAGGCTGCACCACTTGGCTAGGGTTAGGGTTAAACAAGGGAGCTTGCTCAGTAGGTTATTGACTTTCCCAACAAGTCACCTGATATATATTTAAAGATATTTATAGCTCCATTTATTAATTTGGTTAATGAATTATCTTGTGTTGAGTGAATCCCAGCTTCATACTAAGCATTGTGCCTTAGTCTCTTGGGAGATGCGCCCCAAGTCCCTTTCCCTCTATTATTTCTCCCCTTCTATTTTCAGTGTAGGTGACGGTGAGAAAAGCATAAACAACATAATATTCAGATAATACCACTACAACATACAATAAATCCATTGAATATGATATCTAGTGAAGGTAACTTCACCTACGCTCCAATCCCTAGCTTGGTGTTAGATTTGGTCCTCTTGCCCTCAGTTTTGGATCCCATTTTTGGATATATCAGTCATCCAAACATATTATTGGTATGATCAGTCCAAATCCCCTCTTACAAATTTTTTAATTCAGTAAGTTTTATGTTCCATAGAGCCCCCATGTTATTTTTTCATGCGTGAGCCTTTATTTCCCCACTAGATGGGGTTTTTTATCAGTTTATGCAATAAGAATGCAATAATGGCCATGATAAGAAGTATTAAATGATATGATATGTTAAATGATGATATATTAGTCTATTTAATTCATAATTAGCAGGCCCAAGTTTAATCTGGTATGAAATTCATTACTTTTTGCACACCCTTGCTAGTTGACTAGGTAAATATTACTAGTTTTACAGTTTCTTGCATTATGTAAGTTCCGTGCTTCCAAATTTCATTCCGGAAGTTGATGTAGGTATTTAAATGACTCCAATACAAATACTGAACCTTAGACATATATTTTGTGTATTGTGTACCTTTTTTGGACAACCTTCTTTATGTAGGGTCTCCCTAGTCCAAAACTGCTAGTTTTTCCCAAATATTCCCCAAGAGCCCAAAATCATTCTAGAAATATTATTAACTGTATGAAAACTCATTTGAGGATTATTACTAGTCTAAAAAAACCTATGAAACTTGTAGAAATCCTTGGTTTATTGGATGTGAAAGTTCTTCCTAGTTGCACGATTGGGTGACCAGAAGCGTGGGAGTAGGTTTCAGTGGAGTTGATTTCGAAACCTAAATGGTCCCTAATTTAAATTTGTTAGAGAATGTAATTTATCTATCCTAAATTTTCCTTGGTTTCTCCCATCATCCCACTACCCTGTTTGCAAAAGTATCAGCCACATTCCCTTATTTTCCTAGCTTCAAGAGTTGACTTATTCAGTGCAAATTTTCATTTAAAATTTTGATTAAAATTACATCAGATTTAATATTTTGATTTGATATGAGATTAGGGATATTATAGTGGTATCATATCTCTTTCTTGGGATCATATTGTGGAAGGAAGCATTTCTATTGAATAACATTCCAAATCACTAAATCAAATTGTAGCTATGAGGCTCCTACCAATGATTGAAGTAGACCTTGAGAAATATGAAGAAGAAGCATATGAAGAGACCTCATGGAGTACCTCAGGTAGATGTAGTAGGATGATGTTGATGATTTATTTCTTATATCTTAGGACAAATCCATTTGGTATAAATATACAAGTGTTGGTGGTCAAATGTATAATGGGAGGAACTCTAAGGAATATTTCCAGTATTTCAATGAATACTATGCTTTGAAAGAAGAGATAAGGGAGGTATTATCTTTTCAAGATTATTACACTCTATTGAAAATAGTTTTAATTGATGTCAAATAAGCTCAGTAATGACAAAGGAATTACAAAATCGAATAGAAAATAAGTGACAGGGTCGATGATAAGGGAAAGATTTGCAAAGAGAGCAGTGGAAGACAACAGTCCAAAGTGGCAAGAATATTTGGATGGATCCGCAAATCAAGAAGTAAAAGTGCCAAAGAAGATTTGGACAACCCATATCATTCAAGATTCAGAGATTAATGGTCTATAATAAGATCCGCAAATACATATGTATGGAAAATAACATTCCCGAAACGCTAGAGTGAAGTGAAAAATTGGATGGTCCAAATGAGCCAAGAGAAATTGCGGAAGCCGATTTTGAGAAGATCGACGATGGAAAATTATTTCCGCACACGAAAATTGAAGATTCAAAAATATGCATTTGATCATAGATTGATAGTTGGGAGTGAACCCGCAAGGAAATCGACGGTCCAAAAGAAATGCTGAAACAAAGTTGTGGAGGTCAAAAATGGGAAAGTGTGGTTCCACAGTCCGCAATATCGATTGTAAAAAAAGAGTCCACAAAAGATCGATGATGTAGAAGAAAGAGTGCGGAAAGGGAATTGCAGAAGTAATGGTTGAGACGTTTATGAAACCTACAATCCCCAACCTGCAAACTGCAACCCCCAAACCGGAACCCACAACCCACAAAATTGACGACTAGGGAAGAGTCTGCAAGAGATCGACAGTGCGGAAGAAAGACTTGTTGGCCTGATTTTCTGAATCCAGGCCAATAAGGAGGTTTTGTCCACACAATCAGCTTAAAGCAGCGTCCGGTATGTTTGGTTTAACAAAACCTCGCAGGTTGTGCT